>CAMOHE010050040.1:60598-251962 GCA_946598075.1 Artocarpus hirsutus | reverse complement strand
GAAGCTCATAATCACCAATTAACCATGCATTTGGGTGTTACAACATGAGGTTTATGACCTCCATTAATCTCCACTAATGAGCATCAATTTCTTATTCACCCAATTGCCATTTTCCAACAATCCCCCACATGAATGAAATTGACAAACTACAAGGAAAAACAAAGATACTACACGGTGATAGAGTTCAACGGTTAATACCTGCATAGGATAGGTAGGTGTTAACCCTTGAACCTTCCCTTGTGAAAGTATGTTTACTTTACTGGCTGACCAGTAGACGCGATGTCCTTGAACTGTTCTACTGTTTATGTAAACTATAACATACCTCACATAGATATTTTCCTAACACAGTTTCAGTTCTCATGGTTATGTTCATTTTGGCCATGAACATCTCCCTGGTTCTGCAAGATTTTCTAAAGAATTGGGCCCTAACAATTCTCCTTTGAAGTGGCCCCATTTCTCTCTCACATAAGTGATTTCTTACTTAAGAGTAACCCGCATTACTCCGCTCAAATTCTCATTATATTTGATGCATAAGAATCATTAAAAGCAAACTGCTTAACCTTTCTCTACGGGTATCACTATTTTATTTTAGGAATGGGTTAGGGTAACCCCCACAGTGATCCTACTCGGCCTATTCAGTTTAGTTGTCCCATTGAACCTAGATCTTGGGATCTCCAGTCAACAAGGTTGGGTTTCCATTGTTTCGACCTATTCTTTTATGGGCTTAAGTCCTATTCCTCTTGATGTTTTCTCAACTTGATCTCTATTTAGTCCTTTGGTTAACGGATCTGCAATATTTTCTTTAGACCTTACATAGTCTAATGTGATGATTCCAGTCGAGATCAATTGTCTAACAGTATTATGTCGACGACGTATATGTCCTGACTTACCGTTGTACATCATATTCTGTGCCCTACCAATAGCAGATTGATTATCATAATGTATGCATATTGCAAGTATAGGTTTAGGCCATTCAGGAATATCCTCCAAGAAATGCCTTAACCATTCAGCCTCTTCACCACTTTTATCTAAAGCTACAAATTCAGATTCCATAGTGGATCTGGTTATTACTGTCTGCTTTGAGGACTTCCATGAAACTTCTGCGCCGCCCAAAGTGAATACATATCCACTTGTAGCTTTAGAGTCCTGTATATCAGATATCCAACTTGCGTCAGAATATCCTTCAAGAACAGCAGGATCTCTTGCATAGTGCAGCCCATAATCACGAGTATATCTTAGGTACCTAAGTACTCTAACAATTGCTTTCCAGTGGTCATCTCCTGGATTACTCGTGAATCTGCTCAGACTACTTACAACATAGGCAATATCTGGTCTTGTACAATTCATTAAGTACATTAGACTGCCTATCACTCTAGCATATTCTACCTGGGATATACTTTCTCCTCTATTTTTGGACAGATGTTGACTAATATCAATTGGTGTTCTGGTCACGCCAGAGTCATTTTTACTAAATTTGTCAAGTATCTTGTCCACATCGTGTGACTGGCTCAAGACGAGTCCATCAGGCGACCTTTTAATCTTGATTCCCAAAATTAAATCGGCAGGTCCTATGTCTTTCATGTCAAACCTAGAGTTCAACATATCTTTGGTAGATTTGATCATCCGATCATTGCTACCCATGATTAGCATGTCATCTACATACAGACAAAGAATAACATATCCATCGTCTGTTCTTTTGACATAAACACACCTGTCACACTCATTAATTTTGAAGCCATTTGACATCATAACATTGTCAAATTTCTCAGGGCATTGCTTTGGTGCTTGTTTAAGCCCATATAAAGACTTCACCAATTTACAGACTTTCTTTTCTTGTCCTGGAGCAATACAACCTTTTGGTTGTTCCATATAAATTTCCTCTCCAAGGTCTCCATTAAGAAAAGTAGTCTTTACATCCATCTGATGTACTTCAAGATTTCGCAAAGCAGCAATCGCTAAAATAATTCTAATGGAGGTTATTCTCGTCACAGGAGAATAAGTATCAAAGTAATCAAGGCCTTCTTTTTGTTTATAACCTTTTATAACAAGTCTAGCCTTATACTTGTCAATTGTTCCATTTGCTTTCATTTTGCGTTTGAAAATCCACTTAGAACCTAACGGTTTACTTCCTGGAGGAAAGTCCACTAATTCACAAGTATGATTTTGCATGATGGAATCAATTTCACTCTTTATGGCTTCTTTCCATAAAGGACCCTCAGATGAGCTTACAGCTTCATTGAAAGTTTGAGGTTCAGTCTCTAGCATGTAGGTCAGAAAGTCTGGTCCAAATGATCTTTCTGTCCTTGCCCTTTTGCTTCGTCTAGGCTCTTCCTCTTCAAATTTGGTTTCAACTTCTTGATGATCCTGACTATTCTCTTCAATAGTCTCAAATGTTCGTTTGGATGAACTTGGACCATCCTCTTTGGATTTACAAGAAAATACATGTTCCAAAAATGATGCATTCCTAGATTCCATTATCGTGTTCTTGTGAATCTCAGGATTTTTAGACTTATACACAAGGAACCGATAAGCACTACTGTCGTGGGCATAACCAATGAAGATACAATCAACTGTTTTTGGACCTATTCTCATCTTCTTTGGTGTAGGTACCATTACCTTTGCAAGACACCCCCACACTCTCAAGTATTTGTAGGAAGGCATTCTACCTTTCCACAATTCATAAGGGGTCCTGTCTTCTTTATTTCGAAGTACCTTATTTAAAAGGTAATTAGCTGATAAAATAGCTTCCCCCCACATGTTCTGTGGCAATCCAGAATTTATTAACATCGCATTCATCATATCCTTTAAGGTACGATTTTTGTGTTCAGCTACACCATTTGACTGAGGTGAATAGGGTGGCATAACCTCGTGAATAATACCATTTTGTGCACAAAATTCATTCAATGGTTCTACATATTCACCACAACGGTCACTTCTTATTATCTTAATCTTCTTATTAAGTTGATTTTCAACTTCTTGCTTATAGAGAACAAATTTCTCTATAACTTCATCTTTGCTTTTAAGCAAATATACATAGCCATATTTAGTGCTATCATCTATAAATGTGACAAAATATTTATTCCCACCTCTGGTTTGAACAAATTTTAAGTCACAAACATCGCTATGTATTAAATCAAGTGGCTCGGTATTTCTCTCAATCGTTTGGAATGAAGATCTCGTTAGTTTTGCCTCTACACATATTTCACATTTATGTTTGGGATCAATATTAAACGTGGGTATGTGATCCAAGTTAATTAATCTACGCAAAGTATCATAATTAACATGACCTAGTATACCATGCCATAAATTAGAAGACTCAAGCATATAAGCGGAAGACTTTTTATTTTTATTAATGGGATTTGGCTTAACAGCCATTACATTCATTTTTCACATTCCATTTTTCACATATCCCTTTCCCACATACATCCCATGCTTAGACAAAACTATTTTATCAGCTTCAAAAACCATCTTGAAGCCATGTGAACTCAGCAGAGTTCCAGAAATGAGATTCTTTCGGATATCAGGCACATACAGCACATTTTGAAGCTTAACTTCTTTGCCTGATGTCATTTTCAGAAATACCATCCCTTGGCCCTTGATATCAGATGTAGCTGAATTGCCCATGTACAGCTTCTCCCCAGAATTTGACAACACAAGTTCAGCACAGGCAGTTTTATCACAGCAGACATGGCGTGTGGCCCCAGTGTCTAGCCACCACTCTTTTGGATTGGAGTCCACCATGTTGACTTCAGACACCACGGCGGAAAGACTAATGTCTGACACTTCTTGTGTGATGGCGTCCACCACATTGGCCTCTTTCTTCTTATTTTTCTTCGGCAACCTACAATCTGCCGACTTGTGACCCATCTTGTCACAGTTGAAACATTTTCCTTGGAATTTCTGCTTCTTTGAAATTCCACCTTTAGGTCCCAGCTTGAACCCCGACTTGGTTTTCTTGTTCTTGGAGCTTTTATCATGCTCCATCACATTTGCCTTAGCAACAAACTTGTTAAAAGGCTTTTTCTCAGATCTTCTATTGTCTTCCTCAATGCGAAGTCGAACAATAAGATCTTCAACGCTCATCTCCTTACGTTTGTGCTTTAGATAGTTCTTGAAATCATTCCACGCAGGGGGTAGCATCTCTATGATTGCAGCTACCTGGAAAGACTCGCTAATTACCATTCCTTCTGCATGAATTTCATGAATGAGTAATTGCAGTTCTTGAACTTGACTAATTACAGTCTTGGAATCCACCATTCTGTAGTTCATGAACCGTCCAACTATGAACTTTTTAGCACCAGCATCTTCTATTTTGTATTTATGGTCCAAAGATTCCCACACTTCTTTGGCCGTTTTTTTCGGACTATACACATTATAGAGTGCATTAGTCAAACCATTTAAAATATAGTTTTTGCACAAAAAGTCAGAATGCTTCCATGCTTCAACAGCAAGCAAGGTTTGAGCATCTGTTTCATCCTCTCTAACAGTAGGAGGATCCTTTTTCAAGAATCTCGCAAGATTCAGTGTTGTCAAATAGAACAACATTTTTTGTTGCCAGGTTTTAAAATTCAGTCCATTAAATTTTTCAGGTTTTTCATTGTGGTTCACAGGAACTGTAACCGACAAAGGTTGTGTCGAGGTCGAAGCATAAATCCGAGGAGACGGCACCGGTGTCTCAGAAGTGCTCCCAGTTGGAACATTCTCAGTTGGGATAACATTCATATTATCACCCATTTCTTCAATGAAAAAAAAACTAAGAATTAGTTTCCTTAAATAAAAATTATTTCCAATAATAATAATAATAATAAAATAATAACAATAATAAATAAATAAATAAAGTTAAAAATCTATAAAATTATAACATAAACGTTTATGTATATTACAGTATACTAAAATATTTATAAACATACAAACCATTGCATAAATGTTCATATATATAAAGTAAATCTATTGATTGAAACAAACATAACAAACTGTAAACAATTTATAATAAATGCTTTGCTAGGAATGACAGCAACATTTCATATATATACATAAAGCCGTAACAAACCAAGATTCCATTGACAGTATTTGGTTTATATATATAACAAACCAAAAATACAAAACCATAATAACAAAATACAAAGAATAAAATCTATTCAATGCACTATATAGAAAACCGTAGAATAACTATATGATGGGTATATACGTTTTGAAAGAAAACAAAACTATTATAAAAGTTAAGGAAACAGTGAACTTACTATACATATATATAATAACAATATAACAAAACAAATAATGTAAATATTTAATGTAAATGTTTTAGACAACTTAAAGAAACAATAAAAAAATGATTATAACCTATATATGTATATAATCGTAATAATGAATCCAATAATTTATACAGCAACGTATGGAAAAGGAAAAAGTTATATAAAAAAAAAACATATATGAACAAAGCTTAATGAATTATCCGTATAAAAGTTTAACAAACAAATTTACACTATTTATACATATAAACGATATAAACCAAATACAAAAACGTTTATATATAAACATACACAATTAAACCAATACATAAGAAAACATATAAATGACAGTAAATGAAACCAAAAACAAAAAACTGTTCAGTGCTCTATAAAGAAACCGTCCAAAAAAAAAATTTCAACAATTATGAGGAAGCAACTAATTATAATAAACAATAAAGCAACCACCAAAAATAAATTACTGTGTCAAAGACAAACAAAACCATCCAATTATAAGCTAATGACAATAGGAAACAAATGTTATTCAAATCAATATATAAAACTGTACACACTAATAACACTATGTGTTTAAAAGAGAACAACCAAGCAATTAAATTGGCAGCAAAAATAGAAGCAGCAATACAGGCAAATGAAAACGTAATAGTTAAATGCCAAAAATATACTGATGTAAAAGGCAAGTATATCACCAACATTTAAGTTTATAAACCAAATTATATACAAAAGTCAAAGCAATATGACATATTGATTGAAAGCACATAATCGAAATTACAATCAAATGAAATAAAAAAAAAATCAAACCAAATTAATACCTGAACAAAATAGTATAAAAGATTTTTCCATACTCAAAACTTACTGTCTATAATCATCATGGAAATGTAAAATATATGTATAGCAATTCTTTTGTTATAACTATTATATGAACAGTTCCTTTATATATATCAAACCAAAAAAAAAAAAATTGTATTAAACTGTAACAACAAAATCCAAACGATAAGGAAATTATAAGGCATATTCCTTAGTACCAGTAACATGTTCGAATTCAAAGGATAATCAGTTTTAAGAATGTTAAAAAATAATATATATCATGTGATATAAATAAGACAAACAAGTAGCAATTGTAAAAGATTGACAATAGAAATTAAAGATAAACAGATACAACAAAACCTTCAATGAAAGCAATGCAACGAAAATGGTCGAGGCACGTGTAGGTCACACTTTCCTTAAAACAGATTCGTCCCTTCCGGTTGTGTACGAGGATTCAACGGACGTCTGTCTCCCAGGATACAACGACTAGCAATGGAATCTTAAGCACTATCGGATACCGTTTCCGTCGAACTTGAAACAATGTTTTATTCTATCACCAAAAAAACGACTACAACCAAACTAAATAGAACTTGAAAACAAAGTAAAATCTCTATGACTTTTTAAGTGCAAATTCTATATCTCTATATCTCAAACATGTGGAGGAGTGTTCAATATATAGGCTTAAGAAAATAGATGTTACAATCTAAATTATAATGAGCCTTTATTCAGAATTTATGTGCATAATGGCATAGGTTGCAACCCTCCATATTCCATGATAATGGTGCTCATAATCTCCCATTAAACCATTGATTGTAACCTTTCATTTTTTTGATGATTATGAAGCTCATAATCACCTATTAAACCATGCATTTGGGTGTTACAACATGAGGTTTATGACCTCCATTAATCTTTACTAATGAGCATCAATTTCTCATTCACCCATTTCATGATAATGGCATTTTCCAACATAATCAAAACATCTTATGAAAACACCTCTAGGATGGAGCCTTAAGGATCCAACAAGTGCTATTAAAATCAGATTTCAAATGTTGTCACGTGTGCATTCAAAATAAACCTTCTGTTAGATAAGAAAAGTGCCACATGGAATAATTATAAGATAAATAGTGGGTTTACAAGCCCTTAGATTCCCTCCCCTTGCAAGCCGGCTTTGCAAAGGTGAGTTCTACTCAATAGGTTTGTAATACAATATTAACATAGGTTGGATTAAGATACATTGATGAAGCTCGTCAAGGTGTCAAATATTGATAGCGTAATGAAGCCGCCATGGCAGTTGCGGAGCATGGTAGAATGTTTGATACCAAAAGTCCAACATACAACTGGTGACTACGGTCACATACAATATTAACATAGGTTCTCTTCCTTTGTAAGCTAGTTTTGCAACACATAAATAGAACTTAAATATTAAAATAACTAAACAATTCACTTATATGTATCAAAATTTAATTAGTGGGATAAACAAAGGGACAAGAAAATGAGACAACAGATCATGACCGAGGACGTTGTTAAATAATTAATAATTTATTTGTAACTATTTTTAATGATTTTTTTATAAGAGTTTTATTGGTACTAATACTTTTTTTTTCACAGAATTACAATTATTAAGATTAATAACGAAAATATTATATATAGCACAAGGGATGTAAGTAAAGAAAAAGTAGATTTTCAAAAAATAATAATGATGAGAGTTGATAATATTATGTTTTTATGATTAACTTACTTGATCATCTTATAAACTCTTAATATTTGTAATGAAAAATAATTTTTTTTGGTCAAATAATCATTTTATACAAAAATAAAAGTAGGAATTAACACAAGTATACCATTTGTATTAGGAATTATTGTATGTATTGCTAATATGCATTCTTTTTTTAATATATTTGTTGTAGTTAAATATAGATTTCAATTTTGCTTCTAAAACAACAATGAATTAAATGAAACAATGTTATTAGTTGTGACAATTTTAAAATTTATTCAGGAATCACTTTTAAAAAAATTATGTACGCAGCTTTAAGACATGTTTAACAAATATTAAACACAATCTTAATGTATAGCGCACAAAACTAAATTCAATTAAGCAGCTATAAAACATTAAAAACATACAGAAAATGGACCTTTATCCAATACCCCACTGCTTGGAAAACAAAATCCGGAAGAAAAAAAAGGTGCAAAAGGAATTGGAAGAAAGCACGTAAGCGAGTTCAAAACTTAAATGAACCTTTTACCCATCTCCCTGCTTCGAAAAGACAAATTGAAAGAAAAATACCTGTCAAAAAAAATTTGGAAGCAAGCAACTAAATAGGATGTTTAGAAAACTCTTTGGAAGCCGGTAACTAAATGGGGTGTTTAGAAAACTAAATTTTAAGTTAAATGTTTTAAAATTTTTACATGCTATAATATTTATAATTATAACTCTTATTTCTCACTTTTAACTCACTCTTCTCTCACACTTGACACCTGAAATTTCAAAATTTCACATCTCCCAAAGCTATTGTACAACTTTTATATAAGATATATATATATATATATATATATATATATATCTTGGTCTTGAATGCGTTAAACTGGTATGCATCATGTATAAAAATTAATTAGATGAGGTGGAAAAATTCTCTTTAAAAAATATATTACTTTTTATTTTTTAGATAAAATGGCCGGTGATGACTGATCAATTACATCCCATCAAACAATGATTTGTACTAAATCAATTGGTAAAATATTAACATAATAATTTTGAGACTCAAAATATTAGTATATGAGTTATTGACAACCTAATTAATCAGTCAATCACTAATTAATATTTTAAAAAATGCCTATTTTTTTAATACAAGACACTTACAAAACTTAAAAAAAAAAGTCTTTTTTACCCAAGCGGGCCACAACCCCAGCCTCTCATAAGCCCAAAGCTTGGGCCTCTCATAGGCCCAAGCCCCACCACTATGAGACCCACATGGTAGGGCCCAAGCTTGTAAGAGGCTCAGGCTATGGCCCGCTCGGACCATATAATGCTGCTCAATTTTTAAAAAACTAATTAAATAAAAGCTTTCTATCACTTACTATTAAGCTTGAGGTTATAGCTGTAGAATTATTTTTTTTCTTTTTCTAATTCATTTAAAGTTCAAACAGGATTAATGGAAAAGAAACCCGGGTGAACTAATAACACTTGATTGATTGCGCAAAACATGATTATTCTTTTTTTTAAGAGGGACATGATTTAAATTAATATTAAAGCAATTCTAGCTCAAATATCCCTTTTTAATCTAGAGACATGTAATTGACAGTAGTGTAGCACGTATGATACAAAAATTTTCTATTATAAAACGTTGTTCAAACCATCAAATTATAATTTAAACCAAGCTTTTTACAATAATTTTTTCATAAAATTTAAATTTCAAACAAATTTTAATTTAAACTATAATTTAAACCAAGCTTTTTACAATAATTTTTTCATAAAATTTAAATTTCAAACAAATTTTAATTTAAACTATTAATTTAAACTGCGTTCTCCCAACACAAGTAAAAGCTACAGCCTATATGATCTATATGTATTATTGACATGATCTATATGGGATATTGACATAATACTACGCTTTCATGTACTTCAAAAACGGCATAGTCCAAAGTACGAGATAAGGTTTCTATTTGAAAGTTGGTTAAAAACAAAAAACATGCACAATTAATTGTCACGACTTAAAAATGTGATATGACGTTAATGTTTGGTTTAAAAAAATAATTTAAGTTGGGTAAACTTTTAAAACTCGAAATCAAATTAGAAGTGATATTAATTAAGTGTGACTTAATTATTTTCCTAAACTAATCCTTGAATAATAAAGAATAAATAAGGGTGTTTTAGTTTAACATCCACTTATTCATATAAACAACCATTGTTTATACAAATTACACAAGTTATTTAGAAGGTCAAATTTATTATTTATTTTATAGATATAGATTATTCAAAATAGACTAGAAAACATAAATTTTAAAACAAAATATATGAGTTGAAACAAAATAAATATCTTAGATAAAACTTTAAAATTTTGAAAATTTAGCCCGCATAGTGACCCATAAATTCACAAACTTTGCCAAAGTACATTATAAGGATAGTGTTCGGCTATACAATCGTTTCACATATACAATTAAATTAAGATAGGGAAAAGACAATATAGTTGCATTAGCATAAACCGTCTTAAGAACCTGACACATGTTATAAGCCGAACTAAAAACATCATGGTAGACATATTGATGACTTGTCAACATCATCTTTGTAATTATGTAACATCACTCTTTGCTTGGCCTTGAAGAGGTTAATTTAGAACACAAAAATGAACGAAAGGCCTAGTAGGATAACATTTGAACAAACTTTAACTTATCAAAACAATTAAGGTATTTGAAAAATCAAAGGATAAACAAGGAAATAATTGGAATATCAAAGATTGAAAATGTAGTAAAATAATTAAGAAAGAGATGAGACAATTTTAATTAAATTTCCCATTCCCAACCTTTTTATGTATCATGAACTTTAACATACTTACAATGTCTCAGCCAATGCCCACGCTACAGAGCCCCCCGATCAAGGTTTAGGGGCTTGTCTCCGGAGGTTACACTCTACATAATCTGATCTCTTTGGCTACTAAAAACCAACCATCAGGAGCCACATGTCCTCGGAAGCGTTTGAATTCCCCATTATACTCAAAATTTCTTATTCTAAGTTTAAATCAAAATTTCTCAAATTCATTTGTCAAAATATGAAACCACTCATATTTATATATTATATACATTTCACAAACCCATTGCAATATGCAAAAACACATTTATAAACAATCTTGTAAGAAATATGCTTATCTCAAGATAATAATATTGGCAAAAAAAAAAAAAAACAATTTAATTTCAAATCATGTCTGCTAAGAAAGGGATTAGAATCCTACATCTTTAGCAAAACGTCTAAGGATAGCCTTAAATCTCATAGTCTAATTCGCACAATGTAAGCTCCAAAGCTGTCTAACCTTGAACATTTCCAACAAAGTTAGCGAGGAACCAAAACAAGAACAAATAAAATGATAAATTTGCATTATGTATAAACCAATCTCTTGTGTGCTTTTTATGTTTTAAAATGATCATGAACACGAATTGGTTTTTCACAAATTTAAAACACAAAAATAAGAGTGTTTAAACATGATGGAACATGAAAGAACCGAACCGGGACAAACCTAGAGATTTGGTGGGCTTGAGTAGAGGTGATAGTAGATAAGTCTACTGCCTCCTTGAGTAGAGGTGACCCCAATACATAGGGCGCGGTCGACCAGGCCTCCACCAAACTGGACAGAACCTAATTTTTCCTCCTTTGGCTAGATTTGAAAAATATTGAGTTTTTGGCTCAAACTGCCTCTAACCTAAAACCATTCTAAAATATGTAGTAAACATTCTAGAATCATAGTAACATATTTCCATGAATTTTTTTACCAAAATCATCATTAAAACTATATTTTTAGAAGTTCGAAATGAAAACAAAAATGTATTCAAATTCATTTTTCAAGATACAAGCCTCTAAACATCAATCATAAAACCATAGAAATTGATTTAAAACATTCCTAACATACTTCTAACATCAATTCCAAATGAAAGTATATTCTCTGTCTTAGTTCAAAACTCAAGTTTTTGTTCATCAACACTCAAATATGCACATTGATATAAACCAGATATTTGCATGAACATTGAACACGAAAATCATGCATTAAACTTGAAGAAAACATAAACTAAAAAACAAGATCGATTAGGGAAAACCTACCAATTTTTTGAAATAAAAACCAAGCTTGAACTCTTGAAGTTTGCTTGCCATGAAGGTGGTGTTTTTGTTGGTTTTCGGACAAGAAATTGGGCTGTCTTTCTTGGCATTTTGGGCTGAGTTTGGGCTGCATTTTTGGCTGAGTTTTTGGTGGTTTTCGGGCAAAAAGATGGGCTTCCTTTCTTGGTGTTCTTGGCTATCGTTGGTGTGCTTTGTTTTTCTGGTTGGTTGGCTGTACTTAGGCTATGCTTTGGTTGGGTATTTTGCTTCTGTTTTTGCTGAGTTTTGGTTGCCTTGGGTCTACTTGTTTTGCTGCAGCAAGGGGAAGAGAGGGAGAGGGGATAGACGTGGGAGAGAGAGGAGGAGAATGATGAGGAGTGTGAGGGTGATGTGCTCAATATGGTGGGTGGTAGTCTCCATGGTGCATGTCTCCATGCATGAAGACACTAAAAAATCTGATGTTGTCTCCTTGGGTTGGGAGGGCTGCATGGGTGAGTGGAGGGAGAGGGAGGTTGGGGGTAGTTTTGTGATAAAAGTTAAATGTGTGGGTGATTTTGAAAAAAAGAAATTATGTGGTGTGAGAGCAAATAATGTAAATAGTGGGTATAGTTGTGGAAATTAAAATTGTAACAAAAGGTATTCTTTGTAAATAGATGTTATTTATACAATAATAAACTCTGACATCTCAAAATTAATCAGGCACATTAATTGATTCCTGTTTAACAAGCTCAGTCCTAATTACAATCTCGGTTGTCAACATCGCAAAGCTCTCACATGCTATGGTAACAATAATAAAGATGTTTCAGTATAAAGCTTTCACATATTACAGTAAAGACAGTTCTAACTAATAATTCTAACCACCTTGTCAAACACCCTATGAATTTACACATAATAAATTGTAATTAAAATTTTTGAATGTACAAGTGACATTTAAGTTTGGATAGGATTTGTTTGCCACCGTTAAAGATAATTTAGGGCAAAGGCATTTTGGAGTAAAATTGGATGGCGTGAGAGACGACTTTCTATCAGTTCAATTCATGAGGTTGGATATCGTCCTGGTGGTGTCCATAATAAGTTCCATGTCTTCCCTTATATTGACAAGAAATAAACCGAAAACGAAACATTTTTTGGGTAATACCAGCACATACTGCTTAATGTGACCCAGTATTAATTGGGATGACATATTTCACCATCTTTTAACAGCTTGACAGCTACCGATTTGCCGGGGACATTTTGCACTGATTGCAGACTACTGCAGATATTAATTTGAGAAAATTAGCTTACAGGTGGTGCTTGGCAAAATTTGTTACAACCACGGTTCTTTTCTTTTTTTTTTTTTTTTTAAACAATATAAAGCTCTTATATGTTATAATATTATAATAAAAAAAATTATTATAATATAAAACTCATATATATTACAGTGTTTTGAACTAAAAAAATTGGTTCTAACGGCTTTATCAAGCACCTTATTAATCTCTATTGTCACAACATAAACGAGATTAATTAGATGTTTAACAAATCTACTTTCAACTTAAACTATGTAAAATTTTTATATACTATAATATTTTTAGTTTCAATTTTAAGTTTTAACTCATTTTTTAAATACCTTATAATTATTACCCACAAATTTACGATGTCTTGTCATTCTAGAAAACTAACCTTTATGGCTAATTGGGATAACCGGCCTTTTGTGACTGAGCCTGTCTTGTAGAGAAGAAAAGTGGAAGAAGGGATCATAAAACTGATCGGGAATAAATGGTGATTTTAAATTCATCAAGTCACGTCAATTTTAATCTTTCCCATTATACAGACAAATTAATTAAACGAGGAAATTTTTACACCAAACACAATATGCAAAAGGACGTCTTATTCTCCGTCATTTTTCATTCTTTTGTGCATTTTTCTTTCCTTTTAGAATTTTAAGGTAATTTGAATCTTTACTTAATTAATGTAGAGTGATTAGGCGTGAATACACTTCAATACTGCATTCCTTCAGTAATCATAAGCAATACAACAAGATTAATACACGGTTGTGCGCGATTTTTCATTTTCTATTCTTTGTCATCCATGATTCACATCATATGTGCACAACAATTACACATATTTGCAAATTCTTTCTTGTGCTTCTAGAATGTACTAATTCAACCATTAATGACTTCACCAATCAGATTGTTTATCTTAAAGAAAGAATTAACTTTCTCGGTAGCTTTTGGATATTGTCAAATTAAAGGGTGTTTGGAAGGGTGGTGAGAACCGTTGGTTAGAACCACTTTTACTATAGCATATAATAGCTTTACACTGTAATAATTTTTTTATTGTTACTGTAGCATATGAGAGCCTTACACCGTTTATAACTGAGATCATAAAAGTCAAGTCAACCAAAGTGATCATCTAATACAAATTAAGCAATTACGAAAATGATTAATTATAAGCTATGTAGCTAATTTAATTAATTGTGATTAAGACAGCTGGACTTGTATCTTTCGGTCCGTTTGGTTTTTGTATTCTTTAGACTCAATGAACTTAAATTTAGATTCGAGTATCAAGAATTTTTTGAATGTGTGTTTGTTTTCCTTAAAATCTAAATCAAATAAGTATCAAGAACTAAGTTTTTAGAGTTCTGACCCCTCTCTAAACTTTTGATACTTAGATGTAAAAGTTGAAATTCTCTCTCCTATTTTAAGAAAAAAAATCATAACTTCTTCATTTGATATCTAATTAAGATGATTTTTCTTTCATTATGTTCCTACTGAAGAGTAATAAATTAAGATCTATATTGCGTAATTTTAAGGATCATTAACATCAAGATTTTATTAGATTTGTTAATGAATTAAAAATTATTTTTACTATCTTTTTAAACAAAAATTTTAATTCTATTTTATATTTAAATTAAAACTTAAATACATATTTAAATATCAATACAGATAATAATTTAAATCATTAATTTAAATCACTAAACTTAAATCAAATAAGGATCTATTTAGCAAACATTTTAAATTTATGAAGCTTGTTGTTTATTGGTTTATGTTGACTAGCTTTCATAGGTCTGCGCTGGTGAATAGACTACTTGCCGGTTACGTAATTGATTATGATGACAAATGTTCACAAAGTCAACGAAGCTTGAGAAGATATGGCCAGGTGGGACCCCTACGTACTGACTCGGTTTCAGAAAGTTACCTGGTTTATAGGCGTATAGGCAATTGGAGTGAACCGTTGGAATTATAAGTTATAACAGTAAATATTGTAATTTTACGTGTTGTATGGGGAAAAAATTTATTATAATATAAAATTTTTATATATTATAATTTTTAAATTAAAACGGTTGGTTTTAATCATATTTACAAATGACATTGTAATTTACATCCGACTTAGAGGCTATTTAGTGAAATTAATTCTAACTAAATTTTTAGTTATTGTAGTATAAAGTTCTCACATGTTACAGTTTTTAAAATTTTTTAGTTTTATCCAAGCTTCTCAGACACTCTTGTTTTGTTTGTTTAATTTTGCTGTCCATTATCAACTAAATATATCATGACATATTATTTAAAAAATTTAAAATCTTTTCATTATTATGGCATTTGAGAATATAGTTAAAGCTACAAAATCACTTTTAGTATAATACTTTTCTTTATAAAATTTGAATTAAAAATTAGCTAGAACTATATTTTATAGTTTCAACTACACACTCAAACCCCCTGTAAATAGCATGGTGAAATATAATAAATTAGACCTTTTTTTAGGCAACAAAAGTTAGAAAAATTAATAAATGATGTGAATCCATGCATAATAATATAAAAACATACAATTAATGATTAAATGCTTGGTTGCCAACCATTTAAATGGTATGTCTGCAGCTAGGCAAAAGTCTGACAGCCTCGCAAGTGTTGGTGAAGATTATGTAAAGGATTTGGCTCATATTTAATGGGGACAGGTAATGGTTTGTAAATTGTAATTGACGATTTTTTATTTATTATTTTCTTTTTCACGATCAAGCTTTTTTAATATAGTACTAGAGTAGCTAGTTCTCTAGAACTCAAAAGAAAAGCAGCTAAAAGTATTTTCTTTTCTTTTCGAGCAACGACAGAGAATTAAAATTGATGTGTGAATGTCCACTCAAAAAAATGATGTGTGATGTCATTAAAATTTCGTATTTAAACCAAAAAAAATGTTTTTTTTTTCTAATTCAGCAGTGTCATGTTATAATACAACATCAATTATGCTTTCGAGCAAATTTCTTATTAAAATTAATGGTTATAAAAAATTTTAAGCTTTTAACTCAACGTACTACGTCTTGTGGAGTAGTAGGGGGTATCCCATTTTCCTTCAAATAAAAACTCAATCAATTAAACGCCCAAATATGAGAAGCTCCAACTTAACGTGTGATTTGCTTGTCAATCAATTTGCAGAAAACGCCGTGTACGTCAAACCTATAATCTGCTCATAATAAAGATACCCACCCAGATTCACCAAAAAAAATAAAAAAAGATACCCACCCAGATATTATTAAAAAATAAGTGATTGACTCCTCAACAATATATTCATCAACAATCAAGTGATATTGAACAAAATTTCAATTTCAAATTCAAATCCGGTGTTCAATTTTTCTGTTTTAAATAATGTCTAATCAATCCTCTAAATACACATTATTCAAAAAGTTTAAAAATTAAACGATACATTATAATATAATCGTTTAGACGTTATTTACAACAATGTAAAATTGGAGAAAGGACATCAATAAGAAATGTGTGTGTGTGTGTCTGACAGAGCTAACAAATGAATTTATGAATATACATACACACACGTATATGTAGGGATGGAGGTGTCAACGGTCGAGACTGATGGGATCAATGTATGTCATGCTGTGAACGCTCCGATAGCTCGCTCTATTATGGTCCGACATTAACAATGTCAAGCAAATGCTTTGTCAAGTTGAAGGTGGCATTCATAGTAATGTTTTTTGCAAAGGAAACATGATTGCCTACACTTTGGCTAGCTAGTGCTAATTTTTCTATGTCTATGGACTGGATTGAAGCTAATAAATCCCCGATAAAAGAAGGATTCATTCAACAAACAAAGAAAAATATAAAGGGCTAGCCAAAATATAAGTAGCCCGCCCCACCAAGGCCGAAAGAGAAACACATTACAGATTACACAAACAAGCTTGGCAGCTAAATAATAACAATAATGATAATAATAACAATAGCTTGCAGCAGAACGGACAACGGGATAGTCCCTCTCTCCCCTACAACTACAAGAAAACCAACTGAAGAAGGAGGCCGAGGGCTTAAATTTTGAGTAACGCCATTCCTGGTCCTATAAAAGAAGCAGGACCGCGTATATATACACACACGTATATGTGTGTATATATATATGCATGTACTTTTACGTACGTGGGTCATATGTGTATATATATCTCCCTATCACACTCACTAAAAACAACAATATATTCTTTGTCATATATCGTATACCTTTTTTGCCATTGTACATGTGGTCCAATAAGTATAGTCTTAAAACCTACCACCTTGTCTTTCTTAAATATGTGCGACTTTATTCGGTAAGCTACTAACCGTGCACTATAATTATAACTTCCACAGAATAGGAATTACCCTAATAAATATTAAATAAATTCACCACAGTAGCTCAATTTTCAAATAAGACCCCTTAATGTGTTGAGCGTGTACAGCATAATTATTACCACGATGCACATATTTTCTTCATCATAGTAACTAGTTGGAAAAAATTTCCATTCTGGACGTGTTACGTGCCTCAAGCGTGACCCTGTATGTTGCAATAAAGACTGACACAGAAAGTTGCAAGCAAATCAGGTGGGCGTTGAAGGCCTCACATGTACTCTAGTCTCTTCCCCTATAAATGTTCCCTGTTTTCAGTCATGTTATCGATCCCCAGCTCAAAAACAAAACCCACCTCTCTCTCTCTCTCTCTAGAATGGAGCTTCTTGTTCTACTCTACGGCCTCTCCATAGTCTACTTCCTCTTCACGATCTGGAAGCGCTTCGACAAGAGGAGAGACCAGGAGTGCTACATTTTGGACTACCAGTGCCACAAGCCCACCGACGACCGTAAGCTCGACACTGAATTCTGCGGTGAGGTCATGAAGCGGACCAAGAACCTCGGCCTAATGGAGTACAAGTTCCTCCTCAAGGCCATCGTCAGCGCCGGCCTCGGAGAACAGACCTATGCCCCTAGAATCATGTTCGACGGCAGGGAGGAATCCCCGACCGTCCTCGACAGCATCTCGGAGATGGATGAATTCTTCCACGACAGCATTGGGAAACTCCTCGACCGGAGGGGCCTCTCTCCGTCCCAAATCGACGTCCTCGTCGTCAACGTCGCCATGCTCGCCGCCGTTCCTTCCCTTGCCGCGAGGATCATTAACCACTACAAGATGAGGGAGGACGTCAAGGTGTACAATATCACCGGAATGGGATGCAGTGCAAGTCTTATCTCCATCGACATTGTCCATCACGTCTTCAAGAACCACCGGAATGTTAACGCCCTTGTCGTGACGTCCGAATCTCTTAGTCCAAACTGGTACTCGGGAAACGACAGGTCGATGATTCTCACCAACTGTCTTTTCCGCTCCGGAGGCTGCGCGATTCTGCTCACCAACAAACGGTCGCTGAAAGAACAAGCAATGTTCAGGCTCAAGCGCCTCGTCCGGACCCACCACGGAGCCCAAGACGATTCGTACGGATGCTGTCTACGGAGAGAAGACGACCAAGGACGCCTCGGAGTCCACCTCGCCAAGCATCTCCCAAAAGTCGCGACGAGAGCTTTAGTAGACAACCTCCGCGAAATCGCTCCCAAAATTCTCCCAATCCGTGAGCTGCTCAGATTCATGGCCGTCTGGATTCACTGGAAAATCAAGAAATTGAGCTCCTCATACGGATCGGCCATGAAATCAGGGCTGAAGGAGAAGCCTCCGTTGATCAACTTCAAAACAGGGGTGGATCATTTCTGCGTCCACACGGGAGGAAAAGCGGTGATCGATGGAATCGGAGTGAACCTGGATCTGAGAGAGTACGATCTGGAGCCCGCGAGGATGACGCTTCACCGGTTCGGGAACACGTCGGCGAGCAGTCTGTGGTACGTTTTGGCGTACATGGAAGCGAAGAGGCGGCTGAAGAAAGGGGACACGGTTTTCATGATAAGCTTCGGGGCTGGGTTCAAGTGCAACAGCTGTTTGTGGGAGGTGGTGAGGGACTTGGAGGCCGTCGGGAATGTGTGGAACGATGACGTTGCGGATTACCCGCCGGAGAAGCTCACGAACCCGTTCATGGAGAAGTTTGGATGGATTCAAGATGAGGATCCGAGTACGTTCAAGATGCCGGAGTGAAGATGAAGTTATGACGACGAGGCAAAAGAGAACAAAGAGAAAGAATTACAAGAGACACAGGTCAAAAGAATTTAATCTCAATTGTTTGTTCTGGGTCTTTTTTTTTTATTTTTATTTTTTTTTGTCTGATTAGACTTTTTTCTTACAAATTATTATTTGTTTTGGTAACGTAGTTAAAAAAGGTCAAAAAAAGTCTAGTACTTTTGATTTTTGTGATCACTATTTGTTTTTTTTTATCTTCTTATTCTGTACACTATTATTATAAGGATCTCCTCATAATTATTCTTGTTGAATCCCTTCGGAGGATTTCATAGCCCAATGAGGTCATGTAGTGCTGACTCTCATGGCACCCTATTGGAAATCAGCTATAAGAAAAACTCTATTTTTTTCGCTTTTATGTTGAGATTTTGTATTTTTTTTTTTTTGGTCGTTTGATTCAGAAAAGAAAATTGTTGCATTTTTTTTCTTTTGTTTCCATGATTATTATTTATTGCTCCTTTTGTTTTTGCATTAAAATCTGTTACCTTATTGAATAAATTTACTCCCGACCCAGGAACAAAAGGTGGTCCCAGCTGTTCTCGTGCTGGTTATCCTTTACTTATATATATATATTGAGTAGCTACGCAAAATAAATTGCACAGCCCAATTCCAGCGGCGACCTAGGAGGTGATGAATTATGTGCAGATCCGTTCCTGAAAGAATGGCCAAATTGCAACTATATATATCTATATTTATGTATGTATGTATATATGTGTGGGTATATATGTATACATGTGTCTGTGGGTATGTATATGTATATATATGCTGGAAGGATAAGTACTCTAACATAAAAGTGGGCGTACTGTAACGTACAAAAAGTCCCACGTCGGCTAAACAGAGGACCGAAGAACGGTACTTAAGTTTTAAGCTGTCTATTTCTCAACAAGAGCTCTTTTGAGACGTGACAAGTGGTATCAGAGCCGGATACTGTCTGCCTGATGTGTGGACCGTGCCCTCAGGGGAGCCAATTCCAAAATTTGAGTTGTTAATTTTAATGTTAAATGCCAATATTGTTTGGTACCGAAATATTAAGAGCACGCAATGCTACCAGTTGTGCGGTCCAATTGAAAGGACGCTACCCTTTTAATTATTATATAATCATTTTTACTATAGTCTTGCAAAGACCTACTTAGGCAGAGATTATGCAACTTATTTCATGGTATTTGACTTTATTTTGCTAGATTCAATGCATGAAAGAGATTACACCACAGGGGGCTAGCCCGGTGGGGTGGGGTGGGACGGGACGGGGGGTGGGGTTAGACTATCCTTGTGGGGGATAATTTTAAGATAATAGGACATACCCAAAAAAAAAAAGAATGTATGAAAGAGATTTTAATACTTCACCATTCACTTTGTTTATACTTTTCTTAAGGTCTTGTTTCTCTCAAGTTGGCTTTGAACAACATTGATAACGATATTAATTGGTTAATTTTCTTTTTTTCTTAAGGTCTCAATGCAAAAGCTAGTATAACACTTGATACTGTCGACACATCAATTAGTTCCCGTCATTTTCAAATATAAAAACATAAATTTTGATTTGCTATTTCGTTCTTTTTAGATTTAATAAATCTACAACTGGACTAGTCTTAAGAGATTCATGTATGGAATACAATTTTAATAACTTGATGATCTTTTCAATAAGGACTCTATGGTCGTCACAATATTATTCATATGCATATATGATAATAAGGTTTACATATATTCATGTTTGATTAAGTACTTCCACGTTTCGTAATATTCGGACTAGAGAATAGTTTTTTATATATATTTATTCGATGGTATTGAAAAAATAACCTATTTGTATAGTAAGTATATATGCTAAAAAAAGTCTAAGACTTTGACTTCTTTTTTCAGTTGAAATCTATATATTTAGAAAAACTATAGTTAACGGGTTTTGATACATAACCCATCTAAATGAGAAGGCAAAATGGTTGGCATTATGTATGTTTGAAGTGCAGTTAGGATAATATTCGAAGTGTGTACTATTTGGGTTGATGCCTGATAAGCAATGATATTGTATATATTGTTAATAAATAAATAAAGCAACAATTATAAATTATTTTGTTTTCTTATGTATATTGTGAATACTTTCCAAAGTGACTACGAATTTAGCATATAAATGTTATAGGCTTAAGAATAAAATTTATAAATAATAATCTAAATAGTCCGTAATAATTAATTGAAATTTGAGATCTTTTAATTAAACTTGACAAGTGCGATCCAATCTCATCGAGAATGAAATAGTCATACCCAGGCTATTACTGTAGAGACATTAGATTGAAGGTACTTTATATAATGAGATTATATAGAACTGGATCAGATAAATTATAAATCTTTAATAATCTTCTGTTATAAATAGAGCGTTCAAATTTATCATTATAATGATCATATATGTGACAGTCTAAATTCTAAGTATTTGTTAGGCTATTATTTATGACATTATGTTTTTTGACTTGCATGGTAAGATTTGTCTAAAAACAAATCATAACTTAACATCTTAAAAATATGATAAAATAAATAGCTGTGAATAATATTATACAGATAAGGAGTCTATTCCTTCCTTATAGAAGTTAAAAAAATAGTTCTCTTGAGTAATGATTAGAGATTGAACAGTAGAGCGCTCGTTCATAATAAGATTATAAATTAACTAACAAAAATTGAACCTAGCTCTTATTATGAACTATTTATGGAGGACTAACTTATATGAAATAATTATATCAATGGACTATTCGTTAATTTTCTTTGAGTAATTATCACTATAATTTTAAGAGTTTAGTTTCAGGTTTTTAGTGCAGTAACACTGAAACTAATAAATTTGACACATTAATTAAAGGGTTTAATTAATTTTTAAAATTTTTGGAACTTGAATTATAGGTTCATAGATCCCTAATGCCACCTTTATAATACTGTATTAGATTTAATGCATAAAATAAATTATACATATTTAAATTAGAATTATTAAATTCTGAGTTAATTATATCACACTAGAGATATTAATGTGACATAGAAAAATATTCTCTGTGATACATAATATAATGTGATAAATGTTGTCACATTTAACTGAGCATTAGTTAATTGATTATATTTAATTAATAAGATTGATGTAAACATGTTTTAAATTAATTAACTGATAATATTTGAATAATAAGATTATTTGAATATAATTTTAATTTTGTGCATGACACGTATACTGTGGGACCACAATTTGTCTGATCCAACATAGACATAAACCAAATAATTAATTAATTAATTTAAAATTAATTTTTGAATAAATATAATTTATTTTTGAATTTAAATATCTAAGATTTATTTAAATTAATTATATATTTTTATATATTCACGTACAAGATTTAGTTTTAAACCAGGCATATTATATTTATATATATATATACATAAATACGTACATGTATGTGGAGTAGATTTTGTTCTTTTGAACATACATACTTATATATATATATATATATATATGTATGAGATACAAATGTACTTAAAAAAATGAAACACATGTACATGAGATGTACGCATGTTTATATATATATATATATATATATATATAAACATAGGAGTTGAGTAGATCTCTTCATTTATTCTACTATACCCACTAAGGAGATTTTTTTCTCCTAATGTGAGTATGTAATACCCCATTTAAAGTGAGAAAATAATATTTTTTAAACAAAAAAAAATTAATTAAGCTAATAACTAATTGCTTAGATATAAAAGTGAGAAGATATCAGTCTGTTCGTGTATATGATATTTTTTCTAAGTATTCAGAGAGAAAAACCAAAAGTTTTTTTTCTGAAAAAAAGTTCTGCTATCTCATATGTTGAGAATATAGCAGATCCAGAAAAGCATAAGATTATTTATTGTTGTAGATTGATGCCTACTCGTTGTTTTATTAGTAGATGTTTGGATTGAAAAACTGTGGTGTCAAAAAGGAAAGCTATGATACCTTAATAAATCTTCAAAAGGTTTAATAAAAAATTTTCTAAGCTTTTTATATTTAATTAAAATTATATAACTATTCTTAAAAAATAAATTTTTTAAGAAATTTTTATTATGAATCGTTCTATTTTTTCGCTCCATTTTCACAACTAATTCCAACATGTACTTATTTACCAACAGCAACTTTTCTTTGAAGGAACATAAATGTGCCAGTGCATGAACAGGTGGAAGAAGCCACTTGCTGGGCCCAAAAGTTCCCCACGGCAGCACTTCAACTTGAGAAATTCAAAGTCAAGATTAACCAGTCACCGCGTTCGCATTGCCTCAATCAATGATCATGATGATTTCATATGTATATATACACACACATATGTACACACACATACGCATATATATACGGTCATGACTCTTTAACAGGTATTCACATTTCTTTATTCGCTCCCACAGCCATTCGTAACGAAGACAAAAGTTCCATCCATTTACACAGTTGCCCACGGTAAACTGACGAGTCCTTGCCGCCAATCCAATATCTTCTTCTTCTTTGATTATCTGGAACTTGGCGTGCTGGACAATTTATGACACATAAATAAAATATATCATCTGACTTTTGCATGTGTGTGGTCTACGTACAATTTATGTTACATAGGTAAATATATTAATGTTCATATATATATATATATATATTGTATGCATCTATATAGCTGCCAGCTGTTAAAACCAAGTATGAACTGGTGTTAAGAACCAGGTGAAGTACTTGACTCTTTAGCCGTTTATTTTCTTTTCTTTTCCTTTTTTTTTTTTTCCAAATTTCTTTCTAATATAAACAATAACTTGTGCGTATGATACAAAGGTAAATATAAAAGGTCGTATAATATAAAGGGTCTTTAAATAGGGAAAATTGTAAAAAACTACTTCCCCCTTTTGACTTATAATACAAATAACAATCGTACTCTTAGAAATATAATTTCGAAATCATTTCACTTGGATTTCAGGGGATATTTTACAATTTTCCACAATATTAATCAAAGATAATAAAGTAGATCATATATGTTAGGGAAGATTTCAGCAACTCCTTTCAAAAAAGAAAAAAGAAGAAAAATTTCAGCAACAGTTAAATGTATAATTGATTAACCGAAGAAATAATATTTAATTTATCATTAATTTAATATCCAAGTGTTGTTTTGGCAACGAGTGTCTAATATAATATCCAAGATTAGTAATTAATATTGTGTTTGGCATTTTCTTTAGGGTAGTGTTTGGCATTTTCATTTCAAATTAAAATTTTTTATTGCTATAATATAAATCTCGCATACAATGTCAAGTAAAAATATGTCACAGTATAAAACTCTCATATATTATAGTATTTTTAACCAATTGGTTCTAACCAATGATCTTAACCATCATAATATTGCATTGTTATTGTCTTATTTAACCACATATAAGACACTCTGTTGTATTGGACTGTAAATATCGTTGGTGGAATATATGGATATTCTTCCTCAAGTTCACTTGTCAAATTGATTTTCCATCCCACATGCTATATTATTTAAAGGGAAAATCTAATCGTACAACACTAATTACATGAATTATTTCTAATTTATTTGATGTGTCAATCAGTCAATGTCATTGGTGACTAAACAATTTGATGGAAGATTTAGGGTTAGCTATATAAATTGAAACAAGGAAGTATGATCACTTTCTGAATTTAGGCAAAAAGATTTATGCAATGACAAATTTTATTGGAAAGTTGAGTGGTCACTTTCTATAACATTTAATCTAAGTAATAAATAAAGAGAGGACCTAGAAAAAAAAAAGGACTTAAGAAAAGTTCAAAAACGTTTTTTAATTTAACTCTAAAAATACAAAATCAGTTCCCCCATAAATTTTCTGATACAGAAACCACCTACAATGCATTGAATGTTGAGTCCAACTTGCAAGCTATTATTGGCCAAATTGTGTTTGAAATAAATTCCACAAAGAGAAAAAAAAAAAAAAAAAAAAAACCCACCTTCTTGGCCTCTTCTCTCATTGGCATTTCGATCCATTGACATTAGAAATCTGATGAAATCAATATTTGACATAAATTTGTAACCAAAATAAGGAAAAAAAAAAAAAGAAACGATTTTCCTCCTTATTTTCTTCTGAGTACTCTTTACGAAATTCCTCAAATGGTTTTGTTTTTCTATTTTTATAATTTAAAAGAAGACTTCACTTACCCTTTGTATTATTCAAAACTTGATCGATTAACTTCTAGAAAATACTATCGAGTTAAATGTTTGTTATCATTATATATATATATATATATATAGCATGTTTGGGAGTAATGGGAACCAATAGTTCTCACCATAAAATCAGTTATAAACAGTAAAAAGCTCTCACATGTTACAATATCAATAAAAAAAATTATTACAATATAAAACTCTCACATGCTACAGTAAAAATAATTCTCACCATTAGTTTTTACCCTTTTTTTAAACACCCATGTATATATTATATAAATTGTAGTTGAGTCCATGAAGGCACAATTATTCTTTTTTTTTTTTTTTTTGAGAAAAAATGTATATATATATATATATATGCGTGCCACACAGGGTGGATTGTAGCTTCTTTTCAGCAACAACAACCACAGTAGTAACAATAATAATAATATTAAAGCCAGCTAAAATTGTAAACCCACAATTAAAACAAGACAGGGTCCATATCGGATACTGGTCATTTACGCGCACATGCATGCACTGAGTAGTCCGCGGAATGGTACTATTCTGTTTTTCAGCAAAAGAGGCTGACAAGAAAAAAGAAAAGGGCAGGATGAAACAATGGTACTCCTATCTGTCAAATTTGGTTCGTCTTCGTCATCATGAACTATATACAGTCAAATGACATATATCCATTTTTTTTTACCGATTAATAATTTCATTAATATAACTCTTTACAGGCAACAGTCATGAGAACACAAAACATAAGAATTCTGAGCTTTTTAGAATTTCTCTGTCAAAGCTCTTTTTGACTTATACACAGGAAAGAAATGTTTATATTATCGTAATACGTGGAAATATATATTTATATATAAAATGTCGCAGTTGGAGTTGCGACAACACATATTTCTTTTTGTTCACATGACACTACTGGAAAACTGCTGAGAGTAAACGCTTGAAGGTTTTTTTTTTTATTTATTTTTTCTTTTAAGAGGGAAAAATGCCTTAAAGGCTCTTATTGCTGTACCTTTTTTAGTCGGGGTAGTGATGTGCAACTACTCATAAATTCATTGTCTGTTCTAAAAACTTCTGATCTTGCTAATTAGTTTTTCTTTTCTTTTTTTTATTTTTTTTGTTGAAACCTATACTCCTTTTGTAAATAATATGTGTCCTTTTTTTTTAAAGTAAAATTATACGGTCCTTTTGCCATTTTATTTTTTCTTTTGTTATTTTTGAGGTTAATGAATAAAAAGTTAAGAAATGATAACAACATTCTCTGTATTCAACGTATGAAATATGGAATCCATTGGATTAACATGATAAATTACTGTTTAAACAAAAAATAGGTTAGTGAATTTCATGTGTCAAGACAGTAAATACAAAGAGTGTATAAGAGAGTAAGAAAGAGAATAAAACTGTTGTGTATGTGGATAATTTTTTTTGAGTTCTTTGGGACTTGAACAAGGACTCGATTTGTGGAAAGCAACTCAAACTAAATATCAATTAGAGGTAGCCTTAATTGGCTATTATGTACAAAGATAATTAGTTTGACTAATGAGTGACAAAAAATAATGATCAAAGTTAATACCAAAATATATATATTTTTTATCTATGTTAATGAACGGCATTTTAGAAGAATTCAATCCAAGCACATGAGGTGCTTTCTCAGCATTTATGCGACGTGACCTTGGACAACATCATTAGGTACATAAGTTTGACAGAATAAATCAAATACAAACCGACATATGATAGAAGAAGTGATGTATGTTTTTGTCAAAAATTTCATTCCTATGATTTTTTTGACGTCTTATGACTTTTAGCTGGCATCTTAAATCAAATGTGTTATTAATTAATTCGTTTAAACAATTAAGTTCTGAGATAATCTGTCCATTTGCTTAGACATATTCAATAGATTTGTGCGTTATGATTGACAGCTTTAACAATATTCAGTTGCTACCCCTGGTCCAAGGGGCTCCCTTGAACTCCATTCATCTTAAAAAAAAAAAATTAAAAATATGTATCAAATAAAAAAAAAATAGGTATTTAAAATTTCAGTGTCAATCTATCGGTTACAATTATAAAATAATAAAAAATAAAAAATTATTATTATATAAAACTGTTATATGTTACAATTTTTAAATTTAAAATATCAGTTACATATTTACATATGAAGTTTTGAGCGAAACGAACTGAGAAGTTAAAAAAAAAAAAAAGAAAAAAAGTTGCGCAAAAATGAAAGTTCACTGATAGTTAATGCAAATCCGACAAGCTCACGTGTTGCAACGACACGTCGCATGTTGCACCGCACTCTTTTCCAACTTTTACGCGTCAGCTTTTACTCCTCATCAAGACAAAACCGTACTGTTTTTCAACTTTTATGTGCGGTGTTCTGTTTTTACTTGGGTTAGGTTTTGATTTGATTATCTTGTTTCTGTTTTGGTTACAAAAGCTATCTGTAGTTTTCGATGAATCATACGACAGGATTCCTCACCTGTACATCAATTTGGACAATTCCGTTTCTGATGTGAGTTGTTATTATTATTATTATTATTATTATAATAATAACAGAGCATTTCAATGGACTCTGATGATCCTTGTTAATGGCCATTGCTATTATGGTTATTGTAATGAAGAATAAATAATGATGGCATTATAACTGGGCTGACCATTTTGATTGAGTTATAATTGTAATGATTGGATCACCGGTACAAATTGAGAAGCTCGAACTGAAAACACTGGTTCAAACTTGAGTTTTTCCGGTTCCAATTGGTGAACTAAGCATCACAATTATATATTACTAGAACTGTTTTCATTGGTTGAGTTACAATGACAATGTGGCATAGCTGAACTTTTGGTCAATTTTATAATGGTTTATTTTTTCCCCAGTTGTTTTAGATATGGGATCAAAGGATTCAGAGAAATGCATCATTGTACAACGGAAAAAAAATTCCAGGTATGAATGACTAACCAATTCCATTTCTTGTCTTTAATTTTGTCTATATTTTTTTGGTCTTTTTGTTGTTTACTAGTTAATGATTGTGTTGTCTACTACTCTGCTTCCCTAACAAATGGTGCAGCCAATCATACTTGGATACATGAATTAGGGAGTTCTGTTGTGCATGTACATTAGAATTTGCAAAATTGAGTTGGTTGGTGATCATAAATAGGGATTTCACTGGTAGTGTAAGTTTGAACTTTGTCCTATGGTTTCGTCTAGTTCCACCATGAAGTGATTAGTTGTTCCCTGCATATGTTAAGAGTCAGTTTAAATTTCATGTATTTTGTTACCTCATAGTTTTCTGTTAATAAATTTACAGTATGGAGAATACTTATTGTCTGATGGAGGCGGATCTAACCAAACGTCTCATGTACTCCTCCACCTTGGTCTGACAGATTATAGGTTGCTCTCTCTCTCTCTCTCTTTCTCTCTCAAGTTAATATTGATGTGACTGTTGGTGTAAAATTTAGTTTTTGAGAGAAAATTCTGGGTTGCCAGCAAATTCATGATTTTGCGCCGTTGAATTTGGTTGTGGTTTGATCCTCCTCATTGATGAACTTCCCTTCTCAAGTTAACTGGCATCTGTGTTCCAATTGCTAGACAGGACTTTTGTTGGGACAAATTTGAATGCTTTGTAGGAAAAGTTCCTGGTTACGTCAGAAGGAATACCAATATGCAATACAAATCAAAATATGCATTTTTAGGAGTTTCTCTGTTTCTTTGCAGTTCTCTTACTAATATAACGTCGCATAAAATTGCCAAGTTTTTCGTACCTATCAGTCTTGCATTTTTTTTTGCCCTTAGAATTTAGTCATTTGTGAGGGAGTCATGACATATATGGCTGCACGTTACAAAATCACTCCATAATACGAAGTCGTTTGCTGGAATTACTAACCCTTTAGCCAAAAGAGTATCAAAATGAACATGACATGGATCACACCTCAAGAAACTATTTTGCTGTTTTTGGACCGAATATTGATGTGAAAGTAACTTCAAATTATCTTATACATTTTCTTTTCAGATGACCCTGTTTGTTGTCAACACACCTCAAGTCCATTAGGTAATGGTGCTATCATCGAGACATCTGATAGGAAGATACTTGTCTTGAAAAGAAGCAATAATGTTGGGGAATTTCCAGGACACTTTGTTTTTTCCTGGGGGCCATCTAGAGGTATCAAATTTAAAAATTGGAGATTATGTATTTGTTCTGTTTTTAACGCCTTTGAAGTTTGGCCTATTGGGCTTGTGTCTCTTATGTCCTGTTGTGTTGAGGCAGTTAGCTTTGGTTATGCTAGATTACACATGGTCATTTCCTTTCAGGTGTATTTCTATGCCTAGCAACATGTCGAGGCAGGCCCAAAACACTTTTTTTTTTTTTTGAATTTTTATTATCAGCAGCCAAACGCTCATTTCTTGTTCTCTTTCATTGGTTAATAATATCACATTCTTTGGTGATTGACAGCCCGAAGAAGTGGGTATATCATCCTATCAGAATGCAAAGAGCTTGATAGATTCTGACGTTATTAACAAGAAGGTTTCTCAGGAGATGTTTGACAGCATTACTCGTGAAGTTGTTGAAGAAACTGGAGTGCCTTCAACATTTCTTGTAAGTTGTATAAAGCCTCTCGGATAAAATGAAGGCATGTCCTTTTTGTTTCTTCATGTCGTCCTTAGTTATCTTTGTACCCTCAACGTTACTTTATCTTGCTGCGAAGAATTGGCTATATCAGCTTTTGCTTTTGATTCTTTATCTGTTTTTTCTTCTCCTAGTTTCTCCACTGTTTTTGTTACAAAAATACTGCAATAGAAATAAATAACAAAAACACATAGAAAATTTATGTGAAAACACAAAATAGGAAAAAACCACGAATAGAGGAAAAAAAAATACTAAACTCGTGAAGATTACAATGGAGACATTAAGGAGGCTAAAATTTGCTAATGATAAAACTTTAACGTAATATATCATATATATATATATATATATATATATATATATAGGTATAGATAAAACCCTATGGACATAAAAACATAAACCAAACGGCCAAAAAACAACGGTCCGTATCACAGGGGCAGTGGCGATATCAGTGATGGGTTACAAAATCGGGCCTATCGGCCCAATCCTTTCGTTACCGCCACAGATCTCATGAAAAATCCCACTTTTGTTTTTTATCACAATTGTCGCATCACAAACTTTTTGAGTGGGATCAAACTAAATTCGGGTCACCATAGTTTAACAACGTTTATGTTCTTGAAAGCTACTGTTCTCCTAGGTTTGATCTTCTGTATCCTCGTGCAGAGTGAACCGGTTTTCATTGGTGTGTCACGCAGGGAGTTGAACGCTAGACCGGCAGCATTTTTCCTCGTCAAATGCAGTCTTGAGTCCAAGGAGATTCAAAAATTGTATTCGAGCGCTCAAGATGGCTTCGAGTCCACACATCTCTATGCAGTCTCAATGGTTTGCTTGAAAATAATTATACATAATTCACGAGTTGCGAAACTTAGTCTGTATGTTTATAATATGCACTGATGAGTTTCTTCTATAAACCTCAGACCGAATTGGAGAACATGACATCCAAAATGCCTGGCTGCCATCACGGTGTATTCGCTCTCTATAAATTAATGGTAGAAGCTCAGGGGAACATCTAATGGAAGGTACTCTTGACTTGACTACTAGTGCCTGAAGGGCTTCAACGTTTAACCAAACATTTTGGAGGCTGAGGGTCTCTCTCTTCACTTTGCACTGCATTTGACGCGTAATGGCGTCAGAAGATTCGTGCCTTCTTATTAACATATACTTATCTGTAACCTGCCAATCTTCTTTTGGTGTTATAATGCTATAGAAATATCCTACATGTACCCATTTCAGTTAAACTACAAAGAAAGCTCCCGTTGTTAGGCTTTGAGGCTGAATTGCTATGTTTTCAGTAGAATTATGAAACTGGTTTTCAGTTTCCTATGAAACACTTCTATTCTCTAATTGTCTCTTTACAAATGAGAAGCATCAACTATTCTTGAACGTAAACAGCTCGTCTTTCTTTCTTTCTTTTTTTCTTCAACAAGAATCTTTATTAGTCCTTTTTTTATTTTAATCGTGGTTTTCAAAATTTCAAACCGCACGCGTGCGCTTAAGTTCTAATAGGTGCCAAAAAAAAAAAATTAAAAAAAAAACGTTACAGAGTGTAATATTGTTTGAGCAGCATTCGTGGTTAAACAATTATTTTTCTCACCCCAATACAAATAAATTATTAACTCACTCAGCCAAGCAATGCCCCCATTTCAAATACATGACAATAAGATACTGATAGATACCAAAAGTCTCACATGAAACAATTATAAAATAACTAGTAGATTTATAACCTATTAGGTTCTCTCCTCTTACAAGTCGGTTTTGTAAGGGTGAATTTTACTCATTGGGCTTGTAACGACTAATATCAGAGCTAGTTCACCATGTCTTGGGATTAAGATGCATTGATGAAGCTTATCAAAGCCCCAAATACGGGGCCCTGCCAGGTTAGTATTGATAATGTAGATCGATGAAAATTTGGGCCCAAGCATGGTGATATGGGATCAGAAGTGGTATGGGCTACGGTATTATGATCGTCGTTGTAGACAAGGCGACTTAGGGAGGGCTTCTACCCAAAAGAAGGCGGGATCCACAAAATCACGTATTTGGGAAGATGGGTCGCCGTGGATGGTGGCTGCAAAGCATGGTGGAATGATCTGCAAAGTCACCTATTTGAGAAAATGGGTCACCATGGATGGTGGCTGCGGAGCATGGTGGAATGATCCGTAAAGTCACGAAATGGAGGAGTGTTAAATACCAAAAATCCTACATAAAATATGAAACAATTATAAGATAAATAATGCCTTTATAAGCCCTTGGTTCCATCTAGGCCAGCCTTAGGCCCGTGTGAGCTTCAAGCTAGAGTGGCCTTTCTTTTCATTTGGGCTTTTCTTTTTTTTGCCCGCGTCTCGTATTTCACTTCTAACTCCTCGAGAGTAATTATGTTGTGCAAATCTGCTGAGAGGTAAAGGTTGATCCAAAACTTTCCTAGTTATGCAGAAAGTGATGCCCTTTTTGGAAACATATTACATGACAGAATCACCGTTGCATCAAACCAGCCTTCTTCTTCACTTATAAAGATCAAGTTGTACGAATCTGCAATATTTTCATTTGGGGCTTTTTTTTTGTTCGCATCCCGTATTTCACTTCTAAGTAAACTTATAAAGATCATGCTATACAAATCTGCTGAGAGGTAAGGTTTCCTCATCATGTAGTAAGTGATGACCCTTTCATCTGTTGTAAACCTATAGTCTGCCAGATCACTGTTGCATCAAACCAATATTCTATTCAATTTAGGCTCAGTTTGGGACGTATATGCTTCTAGAAGAAGCACTCACTTTTGCTAAAAGGAAAAGCAAAAGCAAAATCTAAAAGTGACAAATTTTAGTTTCTCTAAATAGCTTAAAAAGTGTATTGATTTTTGTGTAAAGTGCTTTTACTAAACACTAAAAATGTACCAGTTTTGTGCAAAATTCTTTTAGTAGTAAAAGCAATCCCAAACTAAGCCTCAATCTCATAATCCAATCAAGAATAGAGCTGTCGGAAGTCAAAAGTTCCAATTTGTTGACTAATTATCCGTTGGCAAACTTGCATGACTGATAGTTTACATATGACGTTCGTCAGAAGATAAAGTTCTACATGATATCAGTTGGCAGATAGTAATGTTTGCTCTAGCGTTGTTCTTCAATTCTGTCGTTAAATTTAATTGATCTAACCCCCATCTTAGAAACTAAGAGCTCCTAGGAGAATCTACTTCGTTTGGTACTAAAAAATTATAAAAAAAAAATTATACCTTTTTTTTTGGGTGGATTGTGTTGCAAGAGTCCTGTTTAATTGTAGTTTGTTAATAGATTTTATATTATAATAATGGCGTTGATGGTGATAATCCCTTCCTTGCTAATTATTATTAGCGTACACGATATTGTTAAAAGTTGTCATGTTTATAAACTTTTTTAGTAACGTGACAATGACAAGTATATGCGAACTTTATTGACCTTCTTCTAAAAAAAAAAAGTTAGTTTCACCTGTAAAGTTCCGGTTTAATGCTTAACATTTAAAAAGTCTCTTTTTGATCCTTAATCTATCACTTTGTTTTAATTTCGGTCCCTTCTTTAATTTAACGTTAAATATTTAAAGAAAAACTTTTAAAATGTCCCATTTTAGCCCCCAATTTATTATTTTGGTCCATCTGTTCTAACTAAAAGTTGTTAAGGATTAAAATTTAGGGTTAATGAGACATGTAGCTTTTTTTATTTGTAGAATTAAAACATGTTTGCAATTAATGAATATTCTTGATATGTCTCAATGCATATGTATAAAGACATTAATGACCATAATAATAATATTGTTATTTTTAATTTATTTTTTTAGAATAAGTATAATATTTAAGATTTCAAACAGATTATGATATCATTATATTTAAAAAAAATCCCTAAAATTAGGGTGTTTGTTTCTTAAATTTAAATTGGTATCTAAAATAATGATTTTGAAATTCCTCAAATAAAATGAAATTTTTTTATAGACAAGTTGGATTTACCGATAAATTGAAATTAGGGTGTTATAATTAAATTAATGACACAATATTATTAAGTCTTTTTATGTGTCATACTGATTATATAATTGATATATTATTAAGTTAATGATAAGTAATAATAATGATACGCAATGATATTCATTTCTTAAGACTTCAAGTGACTATATTTCATTTTTTTATATGTAATTAAATTAATGATATGGTATTTATTAAGTCCTTTTGTGTATCTTATATGTTATATAACTGTTATATCATTAAGTTAATGATACGTAATGATAATGATACTTAATGATATTCATTTCATTTTTTAAAGACTTCAAGTAATAATGACAATGGATCAATGTAATATGTTAAAATAAAAAATATACGTGCATATTTTTTTCCCTAATTTAACTATTCAAAAAATATAGAAATTTGTTATAAAAATTTCTATACATGATAATATTTAGTTAGAGGGTATTTTAGGGTTCTGAATATATGAAATTTTAAAAAAGGGACATATAAGCGATATTTATATAATGAAGACAGATATTAATTCATTTCTTAAAAAATAGACAGATTATGTAATTTTAATGAAATTTAAAAAATCTAAAGTCAAAAACTAAATATACCAATTTTGATGCATGTAAATAAAAAAATTATAAGATTGTTAGTAAGATAAATTTCAATTTAAAAAAAAAAGATAAGAAAAATTTTTATATTGGCATATAAGTATTGAATAACCACGCTTCGACTAACAATTTATACATTATAATTTACATACATATATTTATATACTATGTTGATAATCATAATTCTGGACATCATACTCACTATATATATATATATATATATATATATATAATATGTTAATATTAAATATTCAACTTTAGCTTTTAAAAAAAGATTAAAACTCATATAAAAAACCAATATGATAATTTTTTGTTTTAGTTATATGAATCAAAATCGTTGTATCTAGTTTCTCACTCTAGTTTTTTTTTAAATTTTGATCCTTAATATTACTTTGCTCACGGAATGAACAAAAGTAAAATAAAATAATAGATTATGGATCAAAATATGACATTTTAAGAATCTTTTATTAAATATTTAACACACAACTGACGAAGCGACCAAACTTGAAACAAAAGTACAAGATTAAGGATCAAAACAAGACTTTTTAAACGTTGTGGACTAAATTAGAACTAAAGGTAAACTTTAAAAACTATTTGTGAAATTAACTCAAAAAATAAAATAAAATAAAACCTCTATTGACTTTAAAATGAATCGTGTGAATTATACAAATGAAGTGGAACTCTGGTAAGGAGAGATAAACCATGGCTCAGAAATCGTTTTGAGCTTTCTTAATCATACTGAACTTAATTTGGTGGAGGTCCCTATTGTCATTAATTAGTAGTCTTTAGACTTTAGTTTTAAGTTTTAATTACGCAATGTATGGTTGAAAAAGAAATACTTCAGCTAAGCCAAGGTATTCCCACGGGGCAAATTCCAGGTCAAAAGCACCCTTTTCAATATTGGAGTTGGTGAAGTCAACAAAAAGCAAAACTGATAATAAATCTTGAATTATTTGAAAATATCACATCAGTACTGTTTATTCTAGAGAAAATGAACTTCCTTGTACGTTTTAAAAAAAAAGTATAATAATTACAGTGCTAATCCGATGACATGATTTTCATGCCTCCTTTCTTATACCTGGCTCTGATTGGTCATCATATGATTCAAAGTTCAAACTTTATAGTGGTCCAGAAAATAATCTAATGCATGACATTTCGCTGATGAGATCATAAACGACAAGCAAGTCTAGTCTATGAGCATCAATCACTAGATTTCCAGACGGTGCATGAACATTCCAGATCCTAAGCTCCATAAAACTGATTTCCTCGGATAAACTGATTTTCTCGGAGGAAATTAAAAGTGGTATTTACTTATATCGTATTTAAAAAAAATTTACATCATATTTTTATTTATATAAAACTTTATATCATATTTTTATTTATATTATATACTATGTTATGATGTAAATGTGGTATTTATAAAAAGTAATTTTTGTAACATGATGTTTATAAAAAATTTTCAATTATTTATATATCATTAAACTTTGTTTTTTCTAGGTACTGTAATTTCCTTCCACATGGAAATAAGCATATTCAAAAGCTTTTATTTTTGTTTTGGAATTCTATTTTATATTATGTGCTTCATAAAATAGTGACTTGGTATTTTTGTATTTAAATAATACTAAAATAAGTACATTAAACTTTTAAAAAGATTTCATCTGGTACGGTGGTATCATGCCCCTTCTTTTGAGGCTTCAAATGTTTTTTTACACATGTCCTCTTTCTCACTTTTATTAATTACTCAAAATTAATTATAAATAGATGAAAAAAATATTCGTTATTATTTTGCCTTCCATATGATGTATGAATAACTAATATATTTTTTTAATTCAATTAATTTACGATAATAAATGAAAATTATAAAGGAGTACAAAAACATTGCAAACGAAAAATATGGGGATGACGTTTTTTAAAAGTTAGAGATAACTTTTAAGTATTATCCAAATATGAAAATTGCAGTAATGTGTCATTTCGATAAAACAAATATAGGATACGATTTATAATGTGAGTTTTTATTTTCCAAAAAATAATTATTTTTCTTTAGGATGGCAGTACGGAACTATACGTATGTGAAAGGATAACATTCTTACTTGTGTGGCATGTTTTTCTATCCCTTTGTTTTTTGACCCCCAAGATATATGTCAATTTTTTAGTTTTTATTCTCAAGATATACGTATTCAACGTGTTACATGCTGATGCTCTTAGGCGCCAGTCGCTGTCTCATTAAACATGAATCACGACTATGGTAAAAACAATATTTAATGTCTATTAAAAACATAGTTTAATATTTGTTGTTATAAATATTGGCTCAGTCAACAGTCAACACAGGGCTAACAATTCCCATTATTTTCGACACCAAACATTAAATTGGATGTATTTTGTACCATGTAGCGATAAAACTCATTTTGAAAAAATAAATAAATAAATAACAGCAACAAATATATGCTGCTACTCTAAACCCCCATCATTTCAATAGTATAAGGTTACTCGGTGCACCACAAAATTTGGCTGAAATGAATATATATATATATATATATAACGAGTACCATTAAAATTAATATTGACAAAGAGTACCATTTAAATTTATATTACGTGAAGCGATTACTCACAGACTCGCACCATTATTTACATACCTAAAATAACAAATGAAAATGAAATAATCACTCTTAAACCGACACTAAAGGACTGGTTGCAACTTGTATATATAAACCGTTCACATATAGGACCTCTTTTTTATCTGATACTCATGTGAGACCTTAATTAGTCCCCACATATATTTCTACAGTACTGATGTAGGCCCTTTATTATCCCCACATGTATTTCTATACACTCCTGTAAGACCTTGCATGTTATTACAGTACTATATATATTTTTTAATTTTTTATTTTTGCTCTGAATATACAGTACTATATTTCCTAGTAACGTTTAAATGTGAAAGAGTAAAGTGATTTTTTCTTTTTGTTTTTTTTTTTAAGGGAAAGTGACTGTTTTGCTTTATACCTTTTGAAGAGATTATTTTATTTGATCTATAACTAATCCCTAAACAATTAATTTTGTTAACAAAGCTAATCATAATTTATGTTTAAAAACATTGTATAAAATATTGTATAAACACGGATAATTACATTGAGTTGTAGTAGAGTTAATATAATTAACTATATTTTATAGTAGGATAGTAAAATGGGCATTCTATAAGGTAAATAATAGGACATTAAAAGGGGTAATTTAGAACGAGAGAATTTTAATTGATTCAATTTTAAAATGAATAATAATTCCAATGGTTCACTTTAGAAATGGCTATTCAACTAAAATAGTTCAATTATATAGGAATGGTTATTACTAAATCTATTTGTCCATTTAAACATATGAATGATTGGATTTTAGGAATTGTCATTCCATTCAAATGGTCATTCTATCACACTAAACGTATCTTAAGAGTTGAAACAGAAAGTTGAAAACACTATAATATGTGAAAGTTTTTCATTCTAGCGTATTTATATTTTATACTTAAGCGTATACGAGTTTTACATGGCAAGAATTGGAAATTTGTGCTCAAATGAATTTCCTAGGCACACCTTTTATACATATTGATTATAGAATGACAACTATGCCTACTCTGTCTGGAGCATCACGTGCAGGCCCCACGCGCGGTGAATAATTTCAGTCTTTGTTGCGGCGATAAGACCATAAGATAAGCCAATATCTACTGCTGAAAAATATACATTATCTCAATTTTACCTTCTTATCATAAAGCCATTTATTTTCACCTTGTGAAAAAGAGCGCATGTGTTAATTGGACTCGTATTTTGGTGGCTTGCAAAGTTCCAAAAGTCCATGCGGGCTACAAAAGTATATAATAATACAAATGTAGCCTCTAGTGTAGGTCGTGCAAGGTTGAAATCTGGGCCAGAAAATAGTGCTGTTTTTATCATCTGAAAAGGCATTACCAAATACCAACATATATAATCTAACTTAAACAATATTGTGTAGAATGTGCTTGGTTTAACAGAAATTAATTGTTGCATCTTTATGTGGTTCCTTCAACGTGAAGTACTTAGGATTAGAGTATTTCATGAACAGATATTTTTGCAACCATCATTGGCTCTGCTTTGGTGTTGAATCAGATTTTTTTACTTTCAAAAGGAAAAATTAATAACTATGTCAATATTCTCCAAGCTAAAATCAAGGCAATCCTGTTGGGTTATGGTTGTTTGTTTGGTGCTAATATGGTTGGGGATCTCTCACGTTATCTGTTGAATTTTGGATAAAGCATATGCGTTTATCAAGTGCTTGTCGGGGTCGTTCTTGTTCCCAGTTCTAACGCTGGATTCGTGCGCGTTTTCACAGGCTCCTCCGTTACGTGCCTTTTTCAGGGGCGACAATATAAAAATGCGCGTGGGGTCCACCGCGTTATTCTGAGACAATGGGGTGTTTGACAAAGTGGTGGGAACTGCGGTTCCCACCACAAAATCAGTTATAAACAGTAGAAAGCTCACATGCTACAGTAGCAATAAAAAAAATTACTACAGTATAAAGTTTTCATATGCTACAACAAAAGTGGTTCTCACCACTGATTCTCACCACCTTCCAAACACCTTATAAAATTAAACAAAGTGGATTTTGTCTGGGAGTGGCTGAACCACGTCGGCGTTCTCTTGTCCGTCCTAACAAACACTCTCGGTCCACGCGCGTGGGCCCCATTGCTTTTGCCCACTCAGAGCCGCCTCCTCTACTGTTTTGTTTTGGTTTTTTTTTTTTTTTTTGAATTGACACGTTGCCGTTGCCATTTTTATTTGGAAATGTGCCTTCCTGCTAAAATTGAACACTTTTATTTTCAATTATTTTTGTTCATGCAATTTTTTTAACGGTGTCAGTTTTTTTTGTTTTTCTTTTTGTTTTCAATCGTTGCCAAGTCATTTTTGTTTTTGTTTTGGTTTTTTTTTTTCACACGTTGCCATTGTCATTTTTATTCAAAATGTTTCCTTTTGCTAAAATTGAACCCTTTTATTTTAACGGTGTCATTTTTTTTTGTTTTTGTTTCTGTTTTCACACGTTGCCAAGTCATTTTTGTTTTTTATTTTTTTTCACACGTTGCCATTGTCATTTTTATTCAAAATTTTTCCTTTTGCTAAAATTGAACCCTTTATTTTTAATTATTTTAGTTCATGCAATTTTTTTCAACGATGGACAACCATATCAAACAATTTATTTTAAGTAAGTCGCAAATCAAACTAACTATTTATTTCAAACCAAACTAATTAAGGATACCCAACCCAAATTGATTATGTTTCTAATCTGTTTGATTTGATATTTATAAAAATTTTCTTAATTATAATTAGAACTAACATTTTGATATGATAAACTACTCCCTATTTCTCAATTATAAACATGAATAATACGAGGATAAAGTTTTTAATACATAACATAAACAATTAAGCATCTTACATAAAACTTAAATATTCAAATCCATAGAACGTAAAAATTTATAAGACAACAAACAACATAATATGACAAAAATACTGAGTTCATGAAAATATACTGAACATTAAGACAAAAACATAAAAACTTAAAACAATCCCCCTTTTTTTTTTTTTTTTTGAGAAAATGCACCAAATAACATTTCTGTATACACAAGTTAAGTGAATAACATAACTTTTATTTTTTTTTTTAAATTATAGTTATTAGGTATTTCCCTCCCCAAAATAAAAATAATTTTTTACTTTTTTTTTTTTTACCTTTTTTCAATGCTCACCCTCTTCACTTGTGTTGTCTCTCTACCCTTTTTTCTCTCTCTTTCTTGTGTTGCGACAGCAAATGAGATCCACGACAAATGATTGGCGTTGCAACGGCGATGGTGCTATCACTTCGGAGACGACCATTGCTCGTGGTCTCGACGTAGACACCAAAGGAGAATGTTGTTAAGATTTGTTTCTCCAGCGCGAAGACGACGTCGCGAGTGACCATATATGGAATCATTGTGTTGCATCGCCTAAGCAACACCTCCCTACAGAGACGGAAGAATGGCTTTTGTGTTTTTGGCTACGCAAATAAATTTTTACACTTTTGTATTTACTTTGTTCCCCTAAAATATTCAAAATTGCACTATCAATAGAGAAAGTCATGACAACTTCAGTTAAGTTTTAACTTCTAAATACACTTATGCTTTAAAACATTGAGATACTAATAGAGGTTTTAAAAAACTTATATTAAAAATTAAGACCCTGAATAAATGAAAAATCAATGATACTTCTATATAATCTTAAAATTTTGGACTCTAAACTTTTAAACATGAATCATATATTATAAGTTTAATTCAGTCAGATGATAAATAAAAAGGATGAAATAGATTAAAAGACAAAGTTCATAAAAATACAATTGTTTTATAATTTTCATATAATTTTAGTTTCGCCACGCCCCCTAAGAGCTTTACCCCTGCATTCCTAGCAACATTACTGTTGGGGGAAATCCTCGCGATGAGGAAAGCATCTGAAGTTCATACCCTCTTTAATCCAAGCACCTGATCAGGTTGGCTGAAAAGAGCAATCCGACCATGGCCTGTCCGGGCAGGATCTGTCTGACTTACTCAAAGACCACCACGTGACACCATCTCAATCCTCCGTTGGGCAATCCTCCTTCACGGAGATCGCGACACCTGTCACTGGCACCTGGGTTATGGACCAAACTGGTCCACATCCGCATCCAAGCTAAACTCTATAAATAGGAGCATCAACTCTACCATAAAGGGACGAGCATTCTTTCCTTGCCTACCTTGCCTCTCCCTTAGCTCTTCCAATCAGAATACTGACTTGAGCATCAAAGTGCCCTTGGCAAACACCAAACCGGTGTCCCCTTACTCCGAGGCCTTCTCTCCTCTTGTAGATCTGACCAGACTAGGCAGAGGCCAACTGAACAGGAGACAGAACAGGGAACCCGACCTCCGTGCATACTGGCACGTGATGTTGTACCGAATCTAGGCATCAGCATTTGGCGCTAGAGGAAGGGCTTGAACCCCTGCGCCTTTTCAGCAGCCTCAGCTCTTTCCCCCAGCCATTCCTTGGATGACCAACAAGAGACCTACGGTACAGGACAAAGAGTCCGACTAGGTCCAAAAAGGTTACGGCCGACCACAAAAGACCAGGTCCAGGCTACGGCCGACCAGGTCTAGGACAAAGAGTCCAACCAGGCCATGATCGACCAGAGACCTACGGTCCAAGACGAAGAGTCCAACCATGTCCAAGAAGGTTACGATCGACCACAGAAGACCAGGTCCAGGACGAAGAGTCCATTCTCTGGACGACCGACTAGAGGCCTATGGTCTAGGACAAAGAGTCCGACCAGGTCCAAGAAGGTTACGGCCGATCACAAAAGACGAGGTCTAGGCTACGGCTGACCAGTTCTAGGACGAAGAGTCCAAGTAGGCTACAACCGATGAGGTGACCTCAAGTCCAGGACGAAGAGTCCAACTAGGTCCAAGAAGGTTACGACCGACCACAAAAGACCAAGTCCAGGCTACGATTGACCAGGTCAAGGACGAAGAGTCCATTCTTAGGATGACCGACCAGAGACCTACGGTCCAAGACGAAGAGTCCGACCAGGTCCAACAAGGTTACGGCCGACCACAAAAGACCAGGTCCAGGCTACGGCCGACCAAGTCCAGGACGAAGAGTCCAACCAGGCCACGACTGACCAGAGACCTACGGTCTAGGACGAAGAGTCCGACCAGGTCCAACAAGGTTACGGCCGACCACAAAAGACCAGGTCCAGGCTACGGCCGACCAGGTCCAGGACGAAGAGTTCAACCAGGCCACGACTGACCGGAGACCTACAGTCTAGGATGAAGAGTCTGAACAGGTCCAAAAAGGTTACGGCCGACCACAGAAGACCAGGTCCAGGCTACGGTCGACCAGGTTTAGGACGAAGATTCCATTCTCAAGACGACCGACTAGAGACCTACAGTCTAGGACGAAGAGTCCGACCAGGTCCAATAAGGTTACGACCGACCACAAAAGATCAGGTCCAGGCTACGACCGACCAGGTCCAGGACGAAGAGTCCAACCAGGCCACAACCGACCAGAGACCTAAGATCTAGGACGAAGAGTCCGACCAGGTCCAAGAAGGTTACGACCGACCAAAGAAGACCAGGTCCAGGCTACGGCCAACCAGGTCCAGGATAAAGAGTCTATTCTCGAGACGATTGACCAGAGACCAAAGGTTCAGGATGAAGAGTCCGACCAGGTCGAGGCTACGGCCGACCAGGTCTAGGACAAAGAGTCCAACCAGGCCACGACCGACCAGAGACTTACGGTCTAAGACGAAGAGACCAAGCAGGCCACGACCGACCAGAGACCTATGGTCCAAGATGAAGAGTCCGACCAGGTCTAAGAAGGTTACGGCTGACCACAGAAGACCACGTCTAGGCTACGGCTGACCAGGTCTACGACGAAGAGTCCAGGAAGGATATGCTCACGAAAAACATTTCCCAACCACATCAAGACTTTGGTGCTAATGACCTCCATCACTAAAGTCTTGGGGGACTACTATTGGGGGAAATCTTTGCGATGAGGAAACCATCTGAAGTTCATACCCTCTTTAATCCAAGCACCTGATCAAGTTGGCTGAAAAGAGCAATCCGACTAGGGCCTGTTCAAGCAGGATCTATCTGACTTACCCAAAGACCACCACGTGGCACCATCTCAGTCCTCTGTTGGGCAATCCTCCTTCACAGAGATCGTGACACCTGTCACTGGACACCTGGGTTACGGACCAAACCGGTCCACACCTGGATCCAAGCTAAATTCTATAAATAGGAGTATCAACTCCACCACAAAGGGACGAGCATTCTTCCTTTGCCTACCGTGCCTCTCCCTTAGCTCTTCCCGGTCAAAACACTGACTTGAGCGTCGAAGTGCCCTTGGCAGGCACCAAATCGGTGTCCCCTTACTCCGAGGCCTTCTCTCCTCTTGTAGATCCGACCAGACTAGGCCGAGGCAAACTGAATAGGAGACAGAACAGGGAACCCGACCTCCGTGGGCACCCGCACGCTATGTTGTGCCAAATCCAGGCATCAACAATTACCGTTGCAAAGATCCATATCGCCGTGGCAGGGGAACATCGCCATCGCCATCGTCACTGTCACGCCAAAGATTGTTTCTTCGCAAGAGAGAGGGAGAAATGAGAGAGAGTGAGCTTGAGACAGATAACAGAAGAAAGAGAAAGTAAAATCTTAACTAGATTTTTGGCATGTTAGAGGGACATTTTTATATCTATAGGGTGATTAGAAGGGTGGTGGTAATCATTGATTAGAACCACTTTTACTGTAGCATGTGATACTTTTACACTGTAGCTATTTTTTTTTGAGGTTACTGTAGCATGTGAGAGCTTTACACTGTTTATAAGTGAAAAAGTGGTAGGAACCACTTTTACCAGACATGGGGTTAGTCATATTAAAACATTTTATTTGTAGTGATTTGCTATTTTTTAAGCTTTTGAAAAATTGGGCTACTAATTTTCATTAATGCTTTTAAAATTGCTATTTTTTTCCTTGTCCCATTTTTTTTGCATATTCTACGTGAAAAGAACATACGAGTTTTTAAATTTTAAACTTCGATAATTTTAAATTTTTAAATGACAGTTGGGAACTTTTTTATTGAAATCTTTTCAAATTGTATGACATTTTCTTTGTTAAAATGGGAAATTGTATGTCATTTCTGTCACTGCTTTTAAGTGTCTTCACGATTATTATAGCAAAACCAATTAATTTATCATTATTTAATCAAAATTATATAAAAAAACAATTAAATCGAACGCGGTATCATGCAACTCTATAGTTTTCTATTGTTCATTTTTTTTTAGATTACAACCCCCAAACACTCCTTGAGAAATTTAGTTTCATCTAGCTAATAAGAAAAGAAATGGAATTACTCTCTTTAGAGCTTCTATTAAAACCAATACTTATCTTACTAAAAAAAAAAAAAAACCAATAGTTATCTCCTTAAAAAATCCAGAACAGAAAAGAGGAAAAAAAAATGCCCTCCTTAAGAACCATGTGCCATCCCACGTAGCATTTGTAGTTGAAAATTGAAGAATAAGAGAATCCTCTACATTTAAAATGTTCATTTGGTGCGGTCTACAATACCCCCACGTGGTCCCAACTGATCGTGAAACCAAACTTGATCCAACAGCAATCGATTGTGCAGGATCATGGATCCAAGGGTTAAGAATCAAAGTTTAAGTGGGCTATAGTCATTTTACAATTTTTAATGTTGAAATTGAGTTTAATACGGTAATTCGGAAGTTCTACTATAAGTGTTATCGAGTCAAAGGCCTACAGTTAGCTTATCATTAATATATATATATATATATATATATAAATAATTGACAATTAATGATTAATAATTGTAAATTACCTGCTGGTGCGACCCACTAATAGTAAAACTTGTGGTGCCTCTATAACCATGATCTCCTTTCTCTTAATTTTCACCCCCCCAACGTTTCCCATATTTTGGCCTTAAACATATGGTGTAAAAAACTGCATTATGCCAGCGAGGAGGGGGAAAATGTAACCTGGTAGTTTTTTCGGAATAAGAATAAAATGTTACTTGTAGAAGGAGCGATGTGACCACGCGCAGAAAATGAAATAATTGGCAGATGATGTGCAAATGAGTTTGTTATATAATAATAATGCAACAAGTATCAAAACGTAGATATTGTTCAATAATTGACTAAATAGTAGAAATAATTGTATACCATTTGCTTGTTATTTATAGAAACTCTTTTGACAAACAAGTTATAGCATTACTTCTTTTATAATGCACCATATAGAAAATTGCATTACCCTTTACAAGGGTGTTTAGTAAGTGGGTTGGAACTAATTATAATATAAAACTTTAAGCAATTACAATAAAAAAAAAATTGTTGTTGTAGTATAAAACTCTCGTATGTTCTAGTGTTAAACCAAAATTTTCGGTTTTAATTAGTTTATCAAAGACTTTAATGTTAGATTTTTGACAACAATTCTTTGTCGCTATTAAAAGGGGGAAAAAAGTAATCAACAAGAAACTGTATAGTTTTACAAGAGTAAAGTAGATTTGTATATAATAAGGGACCTTTAAATGTCCAATCAAATTAATACCATAATATAGTCACAGTGACAAGTAGCTTGACACTCCAACTAAATTATAAACAACCTAAAGACTAATCCCATGCAAAACATAAAACATTGACTTCAGACCAAAAGTAATTGATAAAACTTGCTAAGATAATTTCTATCTCCTCCTTTGAATTTTTGTTTTGTGTTCCGGTTCATGGCATGTGAAAATTGCCCGCTAATAAGAAGAAGAAAATAAATTATTTTTTAATAAAAAAAATTGTGTTGTCAATGAATGCGCGTGGGTCTGTTTTTTCCGTTATTTCATTGGTCGTGACCTTTGGTTAGGCCACTCTTTTGCTTCCTTTTTCTTGCTCATTTTGATTCTCAACCTTTTATTTTTTTCCCATTCATTTATTCCTCCCTCTCTCTACCCCCAAGTTAATGTTGTCATCATCACCACCTTTAAAAAATGCCCTCCTTTATTGGTTTAGATCGTTCGTATATTAGCTTTCGGATGTGAATAGATTCCCCAAAAGTTTTACAGACATGTGCCTTTGATGTATCTTATTTATACTCGTATTGTTTTATACCATAATTATTCCTTTCTTCTTCCTCTTCTCTCCTCTTCCCAATTAAAAAGGCTTATCAAAGCTCTCTATTTTTTTCCTACATGTATATTCCTTAAATTCGGTTTCACCATTCCTGGTATTTTTTCCGATCCTCTGGTTCTGCAGAAGCTGCTCCTAAATCATATAAAATTATGGTTTCTTTGTTATTGAATGGAGGAGACCAAAGAAGCTCCTTCTTTCAAGCCCAGGTAAATATAATCAAGTTTTCTTTTCTTTCTCTTTTTTGTTTTGTTTTTTTTTTTTTTTTTACGTCTGTTTTCCAAAATCATATCAATTGTATTATACCAAAAGACAAACGTGGTTTGGTAGAAAAAAGTGAGACCCCAAAAACCCAATATTTTTGTTTGTGGGGTACGTTGCTTCTGAAGCTGGATTGTCTTGCAAGATAAGCACTTTCAACAGGAAATGCAATCTAGCAAAAGCGTACTAAAGATTTACCCAGATCTTTTTTTTTTTAACGTGACTTTATTTTGGATGCAGGGGATGTCGGAATAGTACATGGGGAGATAAACTGAAATTAAAAGCTCAAGCTTTTTTTCTCATCCTTGGAGTTTCATCACAATAAGGGATGATTCGTCTGCAATGAAGGAGTGATGCAAAATTTGATCTGAGTTTTCGCCGGAAAGAAGAGAGAGAATTCTTGAACTAGTGATCGTCAAATTATCTTAGAAGAAAAGGGTTGTACTTGTTGAGAGCCAATGGAGGAACCACCAGCTGCGTTGCCGGAGCAGCCGACACCGAGGAAGAAGATGACTAAGCAGCTGACTGGGAAACGCGACGATTCTGCGCTGCATTCGGCAGCGAGAGCAGGAAACGTCGCCCTCGTGAGTGAAATCCTCGCGGGAGCCGGAGAAGCCGAGTTGAACGAGCTCTTGTCGAAGCAAAATCAGTCCGGTGAGACCGCCCTGTATGTCGCGGCGGAATACGGATATGTTGATTTGGTCAAGGAGATGATAGAGTACCATGATCTTGCCAACGCTGGAATCAAAGCCAGGAATGGATTTGACGCTTTCCACATTGCTGCCAAACAAGGAGATTTAGGTGCATCTTATTATGAGAATTCTAATTCTCCGTTAAATTTCTGTGTCTTAAATTCCGTCCTACCAATTCGACTGCGTCTGTATCTATGTTTTTTAGAGGTGTACATAAAAGTTTTTCTTTTTGTCCTGTTTTAGATGTGCTAAAAGTCCTTATGGAGGCTCTTCCAGGACTAGCCATGACCGTCGATATATCGAACACGACGGCCCTTCACACGGCTGCCACGCAAGGGCATAGCGAGGTTGTAAATCTCTTGCTGGAAGCAGGAAGTAGCCTTGCAACAATCGGCCGGAGTAATGGCAAAACTGCATTGCATTCCACGGCAAGGAACGGGCACTCGGAGGTCGTGAAAGCGCTTCTCCAGAAGGAGCCTAGCCTCTCGACGCGCACCGATAAGAAAGGGCAGACGGCGCTTCACATGGCAGCGAAGGGACAGAATCTTCAGGTTGTGGAGGAGCTGATCAAGGCCGATCCTTCCACCATAAACATGGTTGATACTAAAGGCAACACAGCTTTGCATATAGCCACCAGAAAGGGTAGAGCTCAGGTAAATTGACCTTCTATGATAAAAATTAAAAGCTTTATTTTCGTTTACTTTATTGTTGATTAGTTTAAACATAGTTGAGTAATTATGCAGAACATGATCGATTTCCTAATGCCCATCTCTTATTTCTAAGTGATTATACAGAAAATGTTTTTCTTTGCGAGTAGATATAAGTATCTTTCTCTCTAAATTGAGAAGTCAACTCCATGATGTTAGGCTGCTTAGATAGTGGATACTCTTCTCTCATTCATTGGATTTTGTAGGGTCAAACTTTGAGAGCCACCCATGCGTTCCGGTACTGAAAACTTGAATAAAATAGTGAGAGAGTACCGAAAAATTAAAATAAACTACAGTTGAGTTTGTTGGAAGTTAGCGTCTAAACGCAGTTAATCCTGAGTCATTTATCTTATCATTTTAGAGTTCAGCCAATTCAATCTGACTTGAAATTAAAAAAATAATAATAATAAAAAACTAATTTGCGTTTTATATTTTGACCTTCTTATTGCCATAAATGAAAGAATCTTATGCCATTAATTGATTTTTAGTGTGCCTGTAGAAATCCTTACAACATTCTCTTTTTTTAAGGCTTACATTGGTTGATCAAGACTTTTCAATCGGCAGTCCTATAAATGACAATATGGTTAGCTTTTAAGGACCTCCTTGCATTATATTATCTTATGTTCACACTTCTCAATCAATTTAAACTATAATTTTAAAACAAGTGATCTTTTAGAAATAATTAAACACTATACTATCTTATGTTCACACTTCTCAAAACTTTAAACTATAATTTTATCTTACTTTACACTTCTGAATCAATTTAAACTCTAATTTTAAAACAAATGATCTTTCAGAAATAATTAAACACTTTAGGTGAGGTATGCATAATGTAGGACGAAAATAATAAAGCCACCATTCAAAATGGAAAAAATTGTATAAAAAGCATAACAATAATAAACTCTCTGTCAATTTAAAAAACCTGATTGAAACTTAAAAAAATAAAAAAAAAAATATTTAGCTGTTTGGATCTATGATTCAAACTATAAATTTAGTTTTAACTAACTTTTTGTCATAATGTTTTTCTCATAAGATATAAAATTTAAATTGTTATAATAAATTTAAATTGTTATAATATTTTCTGTTTTAATTCGTATCCACTAGTTAAAAATTTGTTTCATTGAGCATTTATTTGCCCCGTCGTCATATTTTGAGTTCAAAAGTTCAACAAAATGAACCGAATCATTGATTATTCTTCTTTTCTCAGTTTATTTTTAGCTCTATTACTAGATATAGGAATTTGTTATAATCAAACATCCATTAACAAAGTCACTCGATCAACTTGTGCAGATAGTGAGACTGCTACTCGGTCAAAGCGAAACCGATAAAAAGGCTGTCAACAGGTCCGGCGAGACCGCCATAGACACGGCCGAAAAGACCGGGAACGCCGACATCTCGGTCATCCTTCAGGAGCACGGCGTGCAGAGCGCCAAGACCATGAAGCCGCAGGCGAAGACGAGCACTGCCCGCGAGCTCAAACAAACCGTAAGCGACATCAAGCACGAGGTCCACTACCAGCTGGAGCACACGCGCCAGACTCGAAGGCGGGTCCAGGGCATCGCCAAGCGGCTCAACAAGATGCATGCCGAGGGCCTCAACAACGCGATAAACTCGACGACGGTCGTCGCCGTCCTCATCGCCACCGTGGCCTTCGCCGCCATCTTCACCGTCCCGGGGCAGTACGTGGACGATCTGAAGAACATCCCTGCAGAATTCTCCCTCGGAGAGGCCAGGATCGCCTCCAAAGTCCCCTTCATGATCTTCTTAGTCTTCGACGCCATTGCACTGTTCATCTCGCTTGCCGTCGTCGTGGTGCAGACGTCGGTGGTGGTGATCGAGAGCAAGGCGAAGAAGCAGATGATGGCGGTGATCAACAAGCTAATGTGGCTGGCATGCGTGCTCGTTTCGGTGGCCTTTTTGGCGCTTTCTTTTGTGGTTGTTGGGGAGGAACAAAAGTGGTTGGCTGTTGGAGTGACCATCATAGGAACAACGATAATGGCTACGACATTAGGGACCATGTTATATTGGGTGATCAGGCACAGAATTGAGGCTTCAAATTTGAGGAGCATGCGTAAGTCTTCAATGGGAAGCCGGTCAAGGTCTTGGTCTTTGTCAGTCATATCGGATCCAGAAATTCTCAGCAGTGAATACAAGAATCTGTACGCCATTTGAGAGTTCCTTCTTCTTTTCCTTTTAGTACTCTGCTTTTTCGCCAGAGAATTTTTGTTTTGGCAAAATCCAAAGGCCAATGAATATCATCATCAAGCACATAGAAAATGTCAATTTTCCGAGTATTGGATGTGGCATCTATGACTAGTCCTTAGGCACAAATGCTTTGACAAAGAGGTAGGAAAAAAGAAAAACCCTACAAATAGTTTGTGTTTTTCAGTCATCATACCTACATAAAAAGAAGATTTTGACTAAATTTAATGGTTTTTAAAAATACACTACCAGTGAAGGTCTTAGAAAAGACCCTGATGAGACAAGGTACAAGCCAATTTAAAAAGCGACAGTGAAATATGAGACGAGATTTAGTTTGAACTAGTGGCTAACAAAAGAGAAAAAGAACACATGGTTGTGATTCAATTTCTATTGTCCCATTTTAAGTGTTTTGTACTTTGTTCATGGAAATGAATGTAAATTAATGGTATAGTTGCTTAAATTGTCGCAAAGGGTGAGTCAACATAAGAACTAAAAAGGGCACAAATTTATTTGTTTTTGTATTTTCTATTAGTTTCTACAAAACTGAAAACTAGACGAACTAAGAACAAATTAAAGCATGAACCGACCTTCGAAGGAGAACCAAAAAAAGTGGGTCCAATTTTTAGGTATTTGAAAGAAAAGTCCAATAATTTGTTTGCAATGGAAAGGAATTGGAGTTGAAAATTGGGAAGTCCATAATTTTCTCCAAGAGGAGATGAATTTTGACAACTCGGCCATTTATCCCACTGAATAAAGAAGAGCAGCCGTAGTATAATTGGAGGGAATGACAATCCGTAGAAACACACAAGATATGGGAATGGCCAGACGCTGTCTTCAATTGCTTTTATGTTTTAGAAATTAATGCAAAGTATATCTAGATATGCAAGTGGTAGATTTTTTTGTCCGTATCGTTTGTAGCAGAAATGAGACCCAACGACCCAAAAATTGTCGCCTTATCATGCCTATGAAAGCACCTCGCCCGGTAGATCAATCTGTCATCATTCATTGGTCCGTCCAGGTTTCTGTTGGACAAACAAAATCTTTGTCATTAAAAAAAAAAAAAATCAAAAGCTTTCAAAGGTAATTGAAATAAATTGTTTTGAGAAGTTGACCGAAATTCCTAATTAAGGGGGTATTTATGAAATTAAGTTTAGTATCATGTCAGTTTTTCCATTAGTATTATAGATGTATCTGGAAGGAAAGCATGTTTTGAACGATTTCATATACTTCAAAGAGTGAAACTTATGTTTTCAAAGTTGGAGTAGTTGAAAACTACTTGCATACAAGGATCGGATTTCCAAGGACTTGGTTTTAATAATCCTTAAGACAATAACATTTTTGTTTCAGCATCGAGTTAGTTGATTTAGTTGCATCACCTGTAGTTGGTTGTTCATTGAGCTCATCAGACGGACGATTAAATTATTAAATTATTATTTTTCACAAAAGTACGAACCACATGTTTACGAAAATAATAATCCGATCGTTGATATATTAACTCAGTTTACAGCAAAAAGTGGTTTATGGGTTCCACCTTGTGAGAGAACCCGACTCAATCCTATCGAGTTGAGCATAAAGTTCTCTTCTTTTTTTTTTCCTACAAGCTTCATCTTGACCATGTTTAGACTGATTAAGTGAAGATGGATGTGACTTGAGCTTGTTTGACATAGTATTTGCTTTTGTTTTTGATTAGTAGATTAAGAGAAGTGAAAGCTGTAATTTTTTATTTAGTGTTTGTAACTATATTTTTAAAAGAGTTTAAATGAGTTAAATTGTTTTTAAAATTTTTTAATATGCTAAAAAAGTGTTAGGATGGAATTTATAAAGTATTACTGAGCTTTGAGCTTTGGTACAAGTTTTAAAGCCTATTCAAAATAGCTTTTTTAAGAAGCAACAAATTGAGATTTTGACTAAAAACTCTTATAAGAGTCAAAACACTTTTGACCAAGTACGTAACACTTTTGACCAAACACGTACATACTTATAAAAGCAGCTCTTAGTTTCAAAAAGTCAAAAACAACCTTCAACAAGCTATGCCAAATATGTCTGCCAAATATGTCTGCAAATATCTTAACAAAAAGGATTTAAAAGATACGTAGATTCAATTTCTAAATCTAAGAGTCACACATTTAGATGAATAAGGTTGAGTAACCCTTTTTGAGAAAAAGTGTTTAGACAACAAATTGCACCACCTGTGTAAATTGAGCTCAAATTTACTGAAAAATGTACAATTAAATACCAATTTTTTAAACATATTATTCCCTCAATTCACTCCCAATAAAAAGCAAGTCTTGTGGCTGGCGACCCAAATAAATAGCCCCAATATGGGGCAAGTCCCAATTGATCAATTAAAGGAGATATTATCAGGCGTAATACTCTATTTCAGCCATTAACATCAAGTAAACCCCATTACAAATTTACTTCAGTTTTCCATTTTGTGAATTGTTTACCGACTGAAGTGTGAAGGGTCTTTGGTCTCTACTACTCCACTGCCCCAAAATTCTCAATCTTTTTTATATTTTTTTTCTATGGCTTTTTTAAGTAATTAGATCACATGAGAGTTCATCTTGTTAGTTGAGTTTCAGCGTGAACGACAAGAAAATGTTTTTCACTATTATTTTCATTTTCTCTAAACATGTCGTTTGACCAAACCAAATTAAACTTTAACCCGAACTATGTGATTTTTAAGGAAATTGTAGTAAATTGTATTTTTTAAAACTTTGTGTCGTAAATAAAAGGTTTTGAAAATATTTATAATAAATAACAGAATATGAGGTAAAAACTTGGTAAAACGTCAATAAGGGTATAAAAGATTATTTAAACATGAGCATGCTATTTATTACAATTTTTTTAAAACCTACTATTTACTTTAAAAAGATTTAAAATCTACTATGTTTTTTATTCTCGTTGTTCTTATTTATTAAAAAGGAAAAAAAAAACCTTAAATCAATGAAATGATATAAAAATTTGTCGTCCTCAAATTATAAGGGACATGTCCGATAAACGACAAGAAACTTCAAAAATGTTTTTGTTTCTTTACTTTCAACCTTATGACTTGTCGTTTAAGTAGAACTGGAAGAAACAGAAATATTGTTCATAGCTATAAACAACGACATGTCATTTGACTTGTGTTTTGTCGTTTAAAGCGCAAAACAACTTGTCATTTTCAAAGAAAAACAAGGAAATCTTAACCGGTGACTGACATGTCGTTTGTCTTAACATTACAGGAAGCTCCAAAGCATAAACTACAAGTTGTTTTGTTTTTAACGTCAAAACGATGTGTTGTTTTTCAATATAAACGAAGAAAATTTTTAGGGCCAGTTTTTGGCCTAAATTACGGAAAAGTTATAGCACAAGCGACATGTCGTTTTCCTAAACGCCAGGAAATCGTGATATACGAAGGACATGCAGTTTGGTTTTCTAGACGACAAGTTGCCCTCTTTATAACGACAACCGTATCAGGTTTTAATTAAAAAAACAAGTTTGTTGTCGTTTATCCGAAGAAAACGACATATCAGTCTTAAACCACAAAAAGATTCTCGCTTTTCTGTTACAAAAGGATATATATACTTTTCTGTTTACAAAAGGATATATATATATATATATATATATATATATATATATATATTTTGTGAAAACCATCTGATATCCGGACCCATTATATAAAAGCATGAACCCATAGAAAAGGTCCTTAACTTTAACGAAAGCAAACCCAACTAATCCGGATTCGAGTCGGATCGGACCCATATGGGAGAAGACTAGAACTCGAGACTTTGTTTAAAAAAAAAATAGGCTTCTTATCAACCAATCTCACATGTTGTTGGTTGTTTACAGAAGGATATTTAAACATGGACCTCACGCGTTGTTGTTGTTTATTTACTTTTATTTTTAACTAGTAATTTTTAATCATCTTTACTCCCAAAAAGCATTAACCTATAAACGGCAAGTATGGTTGAGACAAGCATCAACACACCACAACGTGTCGTTTTGGGTCGAGCAACTTGTCGTTTTTCCAATCTGCATCAAACTCTTGACCCGACTTCACCAGGCAGTTCTTCGTCAAGCACGTCACGTGTGTGGGGAAAAAAAAGGTCCATCACTTTGCACACTCTTTTTTTCTATTTTATTTGGAGTTCTGGATTCGTGATTGTGTGGTGTGCGGTGGTGATCGGAGAGATGGACGACGAATTGCTGGAATTGCAGAGACAATTTGAGTTCGCTCAACAAGCTAAGTCCAGCATCCGATTATCCGACCGAAACGTCGTCGAATTGGTCCAGAAGCTGCAGGAGCTCCGCATCATCGATTTCGACCTTCTCCACACCGTCTCCGGCAAAGAATATATCACTCCTGTCAGTCCCTCTCTCTCTCTCTCTCTCTCTCTTACTATCCCTGTTTGTTTCCCGAGAAAAAAAAAAACAATTTTTAGCTACTTTTCCTCTAGTATTAATTGAATTTGACGATGGTGGATGGTGCAATTAGGAGCAATTGAGGCATGAAATTTTGACGGAGATCAAGAAATTGGGGCGTGTTTCGTTGATCGATCTTGCGGACACCATCGGGGTTGATTTGTACCATGTTGAGAAGCAATCTCACCAAATTGTTTCGGACGACCCGGAGCTGATGTTGATTCAAGGGGAAATTATATCGCAATCTTATTGGGACTCCGTTGCTGAAGAAATCAACGATAGGCTTCAAGAATGCAGCCAAATTGCCCTCGCGGAACTCGCGGCGCAGTTGCATGTGGGTTCGGAATTGGTTGCATCGGTTTTGGAGCCACGCCTTGGGACTTTGGTAATCATCCCTTTGTTTATTTGTGTTTTTGTTCTTTTCTTTTTCCAAGGGAAAATTACAAGAATTGGTCTTGTATTTTATCGAAATGTTGAATTCTCTTAACATTTCTTGTTAATGCTGCGTTCTGGTTCCACGCTATCTTCACTTATCCTTTGAGTTTCACGGTCTGTTTGGGAATATAATTCGAACAAAAAAAATAGTTCAAATTAATTTTACCACCGTGTTTTTTGTCGTAAAGTTTGAATTACCACAGTATTTTAGGATCAAACTTTTGACTCAAACTATGTTCTCAAATGAGCTCCAAAATCATGTTAAAACATTCAGAGAAGAGAGGTATATAACACGAGTTTTGGAGACATTTTTAACACAATTTGTAAAAGGTGAAGGATAAAACAGGGGATAAGTGCAACATTCCTAGAAACATTGGTTGGAACACATATTTCGATAAAACATGGAGGGGGGTTTTTTTATTACCTTTTTTTCTATGTGAATTTTGAGGAATATAAGAAGGGTTGTGATGTGTGTTGTGTTTGTTTTTAAGGTGAAAGGTAGGCTTGAAGGCGGGCAATTGTATACCCCTGCTTATGTTGCTCGTGTGAGTGCCATGGTTCGTGGTGCTTCCAGGGGTATCACGGTCCCAACAAATTTGTCAGTGCTATGGAGTTCCTTGCAGCAACAACTGCAAGAAATGGATGGTGCTACTGGTGTTGCTGTTGACAATTCATTTTTCCAATCCCTGTTTAATGGGCTTGTGAAAGACGCAGAGATACTCGGGTCAATTCGAGCAGGAGTTCATTGGACGCCCACTGTATGTAGACTAGTACTGGTCTTGTTTTTTCTTATGTTCTATTATTATCGCATCTCCATGTTATATTATGAGCACATGGTAGTTGTGGGTATCTATAAGATGTGCATCATGATGTCTTGGCGGTCATTTTGTTACTGTTATACCAAAGCTTAGTGGTTAATAAAAATCTTAAAATAGATTATGAAGATGATAATTTGTAAAGATATTGATGCATGATTAAGACTGCCAATCCACATTTCTCCTTTTATAGTTTCAAACGATGTAGCAGTAGTAGTTAACTATTTTCGTAGAGAAACTTTGACATTTGGCATCATTGAATCATGTATTCTTGTTAGTGTTTGTGTTCTCATGTCATGTGCAATCATGCTACAGGTCTTCGCCATTGCTCAAAAGGAATTCATTGATTCATTTTTCTCCCAGGTACTCAGCTTTATTCTCCTTTGTTCTTTGTAACCGTATCATTGCACTTTGTACTTGTAATTTCTAATGTTTGCAATACATGGATGGTAAGATAATTTATAAGAATTTGACAGACATATCTTTTTACCATCAATTTGTCTTTTATCTTGTTATTTCAATAGTAAAGAGTCTGAAGTAGTTCTAATTCGCTCCCTTATCTTTGTTGTCTAAAATGCTGCAGAATTCTTTTGTCAGCTATGAGGTTCTTCAAAACCTTGGCATTCCCCAGCCTATTCAGTTTCTGAAGGTATTTAATTGCTATTATTTTGATGCTGGATTGCTGACTAACAGTCTACATATGAAATATTATTGCAGTTATAGACGATGCTCAAATTTTCTTCTAATTAAAATTTGTGGTTTTGCACACCAATTTAGTCCAGGTATCCTGAAGGTACAGCTTTAGTTTCTATATTTGTTCATCCCTCATTGATTGAGATGTTGGACGCTGCTACTGAGGATGCTCTTGAACGTGGTAGCTGGTGAGAGAAAATTTCTACTGAAAAGTTAATTGCAGTAATCTGTTATTGCATTCGCTACTGCCATTTAGGCAATGCTCGTGTAGCTTCTTTCCTTGTCTTATTGTATGGACTTAATTGATGTAGGATCGATACTCTTTCTGTCTTACCTGCATCCTTTGGGTCTCAAGATGCATCTAAACTTTTGTCCCTTTGTCCTTCTGTTCAGACAGCTTTAAAGGTGACATTCTGGTATCGTGCAGTTTTTTGTTACTTCTGCAACTTGTTGACATTATAACCTTTGGTGTGCTATTTCTTTGCAGTCTAATAAGGCAGTTATTTTTGGAGAGTCCTACCTATTTAGTGATGGTTTTATCAAGGTATGCACCCTACATCGCATGGTGTGGACGCTCTGTTTGCGATCTGTCCGTTGCTTACGCTGTGTTTTCAGTATAGATACTAATTTAAATGGTCGGTGATCTTTTTGTGTGTACTTATTTATTTGCAGTGCTTGTACCAGAAACATTTGCTTTTTAGTTAAAATAATTAGGTCGGTATAATTAGACTTGCTCAACTTTGTCAGCTGGTGCTATAATCTAAAGCAGGAAATAAGAAGGGCGACTCTGGTATTTGGTGGGGTTTTAGTTTTCATGTCTAACAAACATGAACATGGTTACTGAAACTTTGGCATGGAAGATGTATTCCTGTCTCCCATGCCCTTATATTAACCTATCTATGGTATTCCTGACTTTAAACTGCTTGGATGGTGTAGTTTGTCATAAAGATAAAAAAATCACTTCAGAAAAAATGACCTTGAAGAGCAAAGATGCAAACCAGCGTAATGCGGATCAAGGTTGTGAGTGATAGACTTCATGGGGGTCTGTCATTTTTGACTTTGTATATCCTTGTTCGTTAACTTTGTCTTGTAGAGCTGTTTTTCTTCTTTGCAACAGAAATATAAGGAACCTAAGATATTTAGCTAACTTTTTCAATACGTGGCACGACAATACAAAACATAGTCACATCAGATCTAAGTAGATATTTCTTATGTCCGATATCTTTAATTTTGTGACTTTTCATTGATTAGGCTGTGTATGATCGCTTGGAGAAGGAGATGGCAACTTTTAATGTTTCTGAATCTTCTGGTGATGTGCTGTCAGCCGATCTGCGTGATACTAAAGTCGGACATGATTCAAGCAAGTTTACTGACTTAGATGAAACTGGTAATGAGATGGGCGGTAGTAAACATGCCACTGACAGAGGTTCAAAGAAGAAAAGGGGGAAATCTTCTGGGACAGTAGCAGCAAGTGTAACAGAAAGTGGTACTAATACCCAGGAAAGTTCTACTTCAAAATCAAAGAAAAACCAGAGAAAAGGCAAGGATACCTCTTCTTCGCAAGCCTCAGACCCAAAAGCAGCTGTTAAGAAAGAATCAGTTAAAAGAAAAGAGGACAATTACAATATTCCATCAGAAGAATGGATAATGCAGAAAATCTCCATGCTGGTGCCTGATTTTGAAGAACAAGGTACATCCATTCTTATCTTGGTTTTGTACACACTATTTATCAGAGAGTCAGGATTTTTATTTCATTGTCAAATTTGACAGAATTACTGTAATAATTTCGCAGGTATTGATGATCCTGAGACAATTCATAGACCTTTAGCAAACCATCTAAGACCTAAGTTAATCGACTTCTGGAAGCAACGAAGGAAGGCATTGTTTACAGAAAATGCAGAGCGAACGAAAAACTTGCTTGAAAATTTGCAAAAGAAGCTTGATGAGGTTAGCAGACTAATAATAGATTTCTTTGCCTGCCTACGATTTAAGTTTCTCCTATCCGTTTCTCAAAAAAAAAAAAAAAAAAAAAGGTTTCTCCTATCCGTAGTAGTCCTTTCAAGTTTTAAGAACTTATTTGTAAAGGGTTAGAATCTAGTTATTTGGATTCTTTTTGTATGATAATCTCTTTAACTATCTCTTTCTCTCTCTCCTGCTTGTCTACCCCTTCTTCAGTCTTTCTTGAACATGCAACTTTATGAAAAAGCCTTGGATTTGTTTGAAGATGACCAACTAACTTCAGTAAGTTCTTCCTTATGACAAGCATTTTTCTGAGGGTTTTTTTTTTTTGTTTTTTTTTTTCCCGGTGAAATGTGAAAAAAATTTAACAATCTATATCAACAGGTCCTTTTGCACCGGCATTTGTTGCGAACAATAGCTGCATCTATTACAGATACTCTCATCCATAACTTGGTACTTTGTTTTGGATAGTTTTGTGAATTGTTGTATGTATTCTGAGTCTGGCAGAGGATCTTACGTTATGAACTCATCCAATTTAGGATATGCACAACAAACTAAAGAATGGTGTTGAAGTTGAACCTCAGATCTCAGATTCTGTTTCATTTAGTCCTGGAGAAAGAATAGCAATGGTATTGAATTATCCTGAACCACATTGAAGGTTTCTATGTGCCCATTGACAGGAATATTAGAAGTTCTATTCATGACAATTAAAAACTCTGCCTAAGTTCATCATCAGGATTATGAAGGTCAACCTTTTTATGCTTCTTCGTTCTTGCAGGCCAAGAGTTTTCCCGGATCTCTGTCAAATATGGCTCTTGCAGTGGCTGAAGCTCTGGAAGGAAAGGTTAGGATTACTTGTCAAAAACACTTTGTGGTTTTGGATTTATTATTGTGAAATCAACGCTTCTATAACATTAAATTTGAGTGTTATGCATGACAGCGGGTGGAAACATTTATGACTGCACTAAGAGCTATTGCAGAAGAAAGGTAGTGATGTACTTTGTTCATCAAATTGTTGTTGCTTTTACTGGACTTTGGAGCTTCTGCGTTTGCTCAAAAATTCTAAATACTATTATCAAGTCATTTTTTTCAGCGGATTAATCTTGAGAAAGCTTGACAAGAAATTGGAGAGAACACTTCTACATTCTTATAGAAAGGTATGCCTGCTAATTTTTGTCCTCCTTTTCCCGGCTGGAAAATCCTGCTTTACTTCTTCAATGAATTATTAGAATATTTAGACACATATATGTCAGTTCTTAACCAGCGATTCTTACACGCTTGTGTATTACATGCTGAGCAAGCTAATTAAAAGAAGGCTGAGATTTTCTGATTTCTAAATTCATCTGATGTATTCATGATTTTTCATAAAATCTTTTCTGTTTTGGCTGAAAAAAAAAAAAAAAAAACCATGTGAACCTAAGAAAAGCCATTCTTGTTCCTCTTGGAATCTGTTTTCAAGCATTATTAAGCTGCTGCTGGAAACCTCTTGCTCATTTTTTGCACTGCACTTGTTCCTCCCTCTTCCCTTCTCTTTGACAGTGGTTAGAAAGGCTGATTTGTGTTTGAGATATTAGAGGCTTGTATGCCTATCTTTCAATGGTTAGTTGTTTTTCCTTTGTTAATTGGTCTACTTTTTCTTATGTCATTTGTAGGACTTGATGTCTCAAGTTTCTGCCGAAACAGATCCAGTCTCTCTTCTACCAAAAGTAGTTTCACTACTGTATATACAGGTACTTGATTTTGTATAATTTAGACTATGTTCGACAATGCAATTAGAACTAAAAGTTAAAACGATTTTACTGTAACATTTGAGAGCTTTACACTAGCAGTTCCAACACGGGGTTACCAAACACCAAATTTTCTTATTGTTTAAAACATGCAAGTACCAAAGTTCCTTAATTCGTTTACTGACATGGATTTCTTGTGAATAGGTTTATCATAAAGCTCTTCAAGCTCCTGGAAGGGCCATTTCTGTTGCTATTACTCGGCTAAAGGTGTGTGTGTGTGTGTGTGTGTGTATAAAATATATGCTTTATTCCCCCCCCTAATTGCTCTAAGATTGTAAGGATACTTGTCACAAAAAGTTGTTTCTCATACTTACTAGCCTTGGAATCTTGTAAATGGTGACCAATGCTTACTTATCTTACCGTGCTTGATAGTACTTCTCTTATTAAAAGAGATGTGTGTCGTAGTTTTTGTATCACTATGTTTCTTTCAATGTTGTGCACCTATGTTTTCTACAAAATTTGCAGGATAAATTACAAGAGTCAGCCTACAAGATCCTAACAGATTACCAAGCGGCAACTGTGACCCTCTTATCACTAACATCTGCTGCGACTGGTGACGTGAGTAAATGTTTCTTGCCTATTCTTCCATTTCTTTATTGACTTTGCTTATTCAAATTTGTTTAATGATAGAACTAGAACAATGAGTAGATATTTGTTGATCAGATGATGTGATATTATTTGCTAAAGAGCACAATAGAATCTTTGATTTTACTTGTGGAATCAAGATCTGCTGTCCTATTTTTTTATCTTGTTGGCTGTACCTTCAATTAAATTTTGACACCTCGTGAATTGCTTTAAGTATTTTTGTTATCTTGTTTCTATGCATGTGGTCAGATTCTTAAATTTAGATGATATGACAAATAAACAGTGGAGAGATAGTTATCGAGACTAGAAAATGGGATAATAGATCTGGACTCTCACTCATGTGTTTTATCTTTCTATTTATTTATTTATTTCTACTTATTGCAAATCATCTATTCATAAAGATCTCTCCATTTGGGTCAGGAAGAAGACTGTACATCTGATAGAATTTTAAGCAAAAGGGAGCTTCTGGAGAGCCAAATGGCAGCCTTGAAAGGCCTCGTCTTGACTGCTTCTCTATCTTGAAAAGGATACTATAGATGCTAGACTTCGAGCTGTAGTTTTCCTTCTTTTTTTTTTTTACCTTTTATTGGTAGAGAGTCGAAACATTTTAGAAACAAGGGTATACTTTTGGGTAGAACGACGGGAAAAGATGCGTTGTATAACAAAACTAGAACATCTTTGTTTTTTGGAAAGCTTAATGTTGGTCATGATGCATAGCTAAACTGCTAACAAAAAATGGATTTCATTCTTTGTTCAATAATGAAATCTCATTGGAACTGACAATATTCAGTTCATCCTTTGGAACCCTAACCATGTCAAATTTGTGAAACCGTGTACAAAGCATAAAACACAACGAAAGATCATCTGATGCAGAAAGACTCGGCTAAAACAACAAGGAGAAAAACACACCAAAGCGTCATAGTGCAAATGGACCCGTACAGGTACGGCCATCCGGGAGTGAGAAGTGGTGACATAAAAGAAAAAGGGGGAGACATAATCAATATGATGGACATATTATCTTAAAATTGTAACACAAAAAGATATGACTCGTCGCTTTTTCCAAAATGTGCCAAGTTGAATTAAAAAATCTTTACGTTATCTTCAAGATTTTTTGGGTCCAAAGCCACATCATGTTAGAAATTTAGAATCATCTGTTTATTAGAAATCCCTTCCCCAACGGTTTGAGTTACTCAGAATGGAAAACTACCGGATAACGGTGAATCCTGTTCTTTGTGCTGGCCACGGTTGTGCCTAGCTTCCCCTACGAAGACCATCGTTACGACGGTCCCTACGAAGACTATTATTACAACGGCACAAATGTTTTCAGTTTTGACTCCCAAGAAAAGATATGCAAACATGCACACACACCCAGTGGCGGAGACAAACACTGAAAATCATTAGAAATAGTTTTCACTAAATGCAAACATTGTTATATTTTCTGAAAAAAAACATAGGGACACAACAATAGATTTTAAGTATATAGTAGGGTTCAATTATAATTTTCTTGTAAAATACGGGCGCTAAAAATTTTAAGGTAAAAAATCAATTTTTCAAAAGTTGGGTGGGCACATGCCCCCACTCATGATCAAGTGGTTCCACCACTGCACTCTCACACGCCTGCACCCTGAGCGTTATCATGCTGCATGCAAATATCATCTTTGTTTTCCTTTCCCAAAAACAGAAAGAAAAATGTAACACAGTTACACGCACTCTAACCAATATTCTGGTTTATGATCATATAAGAGATGGTACTGCACAAGCAAGCGAGCATTTACTTGAGATCAAGTTTTGTTCTTGTTGTTGGTTCAGGAAATTCTTGGATAACCATTGATTGTGGTGCAACAGCCACATATTATGATGGAACCATTGACAAGGATTGGGAAACTGACGACAGATTCATACAAACCGGAGAAAACAAGCTTCTCTCCTATATAGGCACCATATGTGATGAAAAGAAAACACTTGGCAGTTTTCCGAGCGGGCTCAAGAATTGCTACAATCTGCCAGTAGTCAAGCGATCCAAGTACTTTCTGCGTGCTGGTTTTTTGGATGGAAACTATGACAACCTCCAAAAGCCTCCAACATTTGTCCTTGAGGTACGAGGCAATATTAACATGACGTCACAACTTCTCTAAGCAACGATCCGATTGAAAATGAAAATGAAAACATTTTGAGGAATCAATATGTCCCGTTAATGTCACAGGTGTTATGGCCAATTTGACCAAATCTGCAGCAGAGGTAGTGAAATTGATGCCGTTCCTTAACGGCTTGGAAGTCTATTCTGTAATCGGTGAGTGCTGATTTTTCGGTTTTCGGATCTTTCTTTCACCTTGTTCTGTTTTCTCTGCATGTTGTTCTTTGAGTGATCTAGTCTATCTAGACAGCCACCAATAAAAGAAAGTGATCTTCTAACTTCAGTGTTTTTTGCATTTTGATTTCTGATTAAAAAATAAAAGTTAGAGAAAACGCTTTAAAACCTTACCTGAAGACACAAGATAACTGTCCTCGCAATCAGATTTGATCTTGAAATTCAATTTGTATGCGTGACTTGTAATCATTTTGGGTATTCATTCTTTAGCTCCATGTTTTTAAGCTAAAAATCATGTACAACTGAATTATTGAACTTTCTGCTCTGCTCATGTACATGCATACGTTTATAATCAATGAAATTAGCTTATAAGAATCCTTCACAAAAATCATTAAAACCCCAAAGGGTATTAGAGCTCTAAAGGTTCCACTGAGTACCTCTCTCTCCACATCACTTTCTCCACCGTGTACAAGTCCTTAGCTCATGTGTTGCTGAGATCTATAAGCTCAGGATTGTATCTCAAAGCCAACTATTTGTTCTCTGCGACATATAGTTCCATTGATCTAGTCTTCCATCTCCATAGACTACCACTTTGTTCGAGATCGTGCTGCTAAAAGTAGTTTTGGTGTGTCATAAATCTCAAAAAGATAGAATTAGCGGATGCTCTCACTAAGCCAAGCCTGCCCAGTTCAACATTTCTGTCTTGGGAGCATTTCTCTTCTGCCAAAAGTTGTTTCATACTCGGCTAAAAGGGTGTGCGTGTGTACGCTTTTTTTCCCCTTAAGTGCTATGATATCGTGATGTGAGGATACCTGTCAAAAAAAAGAATTATTTCTCATACCTACTAGTGACCCTGGAATCTTGTAAATAATGACAAATGCTTATTTATCTTACCATGCTTGATAGCACAACTCTAGTGAAACGATTCTCTAAAAAACAGAATTTAAAAAACCCATAGCTGCGTCCCAAAAATATGATTGTGAAATCATGATGCATAAACTTAATGTATACGAGAATAACAAAAGAGAAATAAAAAAGACTAGATGAAAAATATCATTCTATATATGAAAATGACTTGTTCACTGTGAAAACGAATATATATGTAATTGTTGATCGCTGATTGTGTAAAAAGCATATTACAAGTTCATTATGACAAGAATAACACCACTATAAACAAGGATGTTACTCCTATGAAGCCTCAATTATATAGATTTTTATCAATATTTATTTGTAATCGTGACGCGTTTCAACCCTAAATTTAAAATAACCACTTTTCCAAAAAAAAATAAAATACAACCGTAAATCTTTTTAATAACTAGGTTATTGTTTGCAATTTTCCTAACAACTTTTATAATTTGAGTTGGTATCCTACTGTGATACTGAAAGTAGTCTAATGCAGAATTGAAAAATTTTGGCCATAATGCTGCTGATGATAGCAGACCATGCTAGAGGTGATAGTGCATCAATTTTCTAATCGGTTTTAAAAAATAATAAAAGAACACGATAGAGTGCCACCGAAGGCGACAGAAATCCCATCATAGGAGATCATAACGATGAGATCTCTGTCGGTAAAGATCCTTGTTGAGATTTCTTAAATAATAGTTTGTTGAGCATTATTTTACAGAATGAAACCATCGCCTAGTTCATATCGACACTTAAGTCGTTAATAAACACACAAACACATTCACCTTCAGCCAAAGTGCAACTCCTAGGCAACTTTATTCCTTTTATAGGGATCTAAAGAGAAAGTAACAGAAACTCCCAAGGTTGCGCACAGGACAAAGAAACATGGACGTGTTGTTCAGCCTTTCCCTCACATATTAAAAATCTGATCCCGATCATCTGAACAGCCATCCTTCTTTGGATTAATCGCTGAGCTCATAAACTTCAATGGCATTGAGGATTGGAGGCAGAGTCGAATCAGAGGTGGGCCTCAGAACAATATCACCCACTCCGCTGTCAATCTTGACATTTGTAATCGTCACTTGTTTCACACTTCCATATTGAGGTATAATGGGGTCTGAATAAGGCATTTCGTCGATGAAAACTCGAACGGACCTTTTCTCTATACTATTATTTAGTTTACTCATTTCGGAGAAATACATGTTGATATAAACCGGTACGTTGTAAAAGTGCAAGCTGAGATACTCAAGAACTGCTAAATTATTTATGTCGAACCATGTTGTTGTTAGCGCATTCCGAATAGCGTCTTGTGGTGGATTGTCGTTTGCTCTACTAACATTGATCTTGTGAGCTCCACTACTCAGTGTCGACATAATAGGGAAAAAAAAAGGGCTGCCATTCTCTGTCATAATAATCATTTGGATACCTGAAATAAAAATATGTATATGTACAAATATCATAGAAAGTAAAGTTAAAGATTAAGATACACAGCAAGACACAAAACAAGAATAGCCAGGTAACTTGGAGAATGATGAAATGGATGGGGTGAAATGGCACCTTTTTCAGTAGACTGAGGGGGAGAGAGAGATAAAGGGGGGAAAGAGAGAGAGGGAGGAAGGGAGGGAGGGCGGGTGGGGAAAGAGAGAGGGAAAAAGATCAAAAGGGGGGAGAGGAGAAAGGGAGGGAAAGAGAGAGGATTTCATTTGGTAAATAGATCCTTAAATGACCGAATAAATTGAAGTAACTCTAACCTAGCCAAATTGAAAAAATTATTGAGAGGCTTGAATTAAATTAAAATTTTGGAATAAAAGATCAACAATGTAACAAGTACTAAAAGTTTATAGGCTTACTTCTCACCATTTGTTTCTTTATTTCCGTCTATTGATTTTTTTTAATTATATAAACTTTAATATCATATGATCATTTTTTTTTATTTGGGTTTTTATTTTTGAAATAATGAATACAAGTAAAAAATGGTTTTAATTAGACATTATCAAAAGTAAAAACTTAAAGTGTAAATGGAATTTTTGAAAAATTTTACTTAAATTTTAAAATTTTGAATAACTAGAGGGAAAATAAGCAAACGCAGGAAAATTATAAATTTAAAAAATTTATAATAAGTAGGGAACAATCCAAAATTATAAAATAAACTAAGGGGGCTAAACAAGAAAAAAGTGAAACAAAAAAAAACTATTTTTAAAAAATATATAATGGATCCATTGCAGTCCCTCATATTCAAAGCAGCACTATCCCTAACTCGAACCGAGAAAAACACAATTTTTTTAATAGAAGATAAACATACCATATGTTTGTTTGTATATTTGTTACTACCAAAATTAAAAACTTATACATGTATGTTTATATATGCAACATATAGCCATATACTACACCTGAATCTACATACACAAGCCTACACCTAAATATGTACACAAGATGCAGAGTTTGAATTCCTCTAAGATTTAAAAAAAAAGCAGCACACCTTGTTTTGCCGTATTTGTCGAAAGCAAACCTCGCCCTCCAAAACAAGGCCTAGTTAGAAGAAACAAGGTTGTACATGTGTGAGTCCAATCTCCAGAGTTCAACTGCGGATATAAAAGGAAAGTTGTCTTTGTAAACCTGAACTAGGCACTCTTGTGTAGTCATCCTTCGCAACAAATATTGCTTCGCGCATAATTAGTCCATCGTCATAACTAAACTCAACGGTGTCCTTGTATTTCCCGTTAAAAAGAAAGTGCAATGTATTGCTGTCATTTAGGTAGGTAAAAAGCTTGCACGCACAAGGTATGTTGCACCGTTCTGTATTTTGATGGAGTAACAATTCGTCTCAGGGATAGTACTAGAGGAGAATTGTCTAAGGGTAGTCAACTGTCGACTTACTGGAGCTTCAATGAAGTAATGTTTTGCTGTCTAAGGGTAGTTAATTGTCGACTTAAATGTTGTTTCAATTAATTCATCTCAAAATATATAAAAAATAACAATATTTGAATTTAAAATTGCACCAAAAATGACCAAAATTTAAATAAAAATAAAAAAAATAAAAATTTTGGTCAAAAGTCAACCTGGTCAAAATCAACGGTCAACTTGACTAGTCAAACTTGACTGGGTCGGGGCTGGACTGCATCGGGTGGACCCAACTCGGATCCTAACCCAGCTCCCCTTTTTTTTTGGGTCACCTAAGGGTTTAACCTACAATGACTATCCGGTCACGAGCCTAGCCCGTGTATATCTTCTCCAATCCAATGACGGGCCCAACTGGGCCCGTGTATTCCTTAGTTTCTCTTTTTTTTTCATTTTTTTTTATAACCTGGTAACCTAGGGGTTAAACCCCTAGGCTATTACCGATCATGGGACCATTCGGGCCAGTGTAAAGAAACCTTTCTCAGGTCTAGGCCGAAGCCCATACCCGCCTCGAAGAAACCCTAGGGTCTTTCAACCCTAGGGAAAAGATCAAGCGGCTTGACGGCCGTCGTGTAACGTCGACCATTTTCTTATGTGAATATTTGTGTTAATTTAACGTTAAAATGTGATATTTTAGTGCTAGTATTATTTATGTTAAGTAAATTAACTTTTTATATAGTAATGTCGCAGGTGACGGCCTCGTTGGATCGATGTGCTCAGGATGTTCATGTCAAAAGTGATGATAAACTTAAAAGTATTTATTATTTTTTTAGGAGTTTCAACTTGCTCTAAATTCATAATTTTTATAATGCACTAGGGTTATGTATGTCTACGGTTATATTCTTGATGATGACATGAATTTTATTGTATATTTTCTTATTTTTATAACATTTATGATGCTATGATAATTACATGTGTAGCATTTTTTTTGTTATGGCGTTAAGAAGTTAAATAATATAAAATGTCCAAGAGAATAATATGAAAATTAATATTTTTGGGGTTATAGAGTAAATATTATTGTTGTATATAATAATTATGTATTATAATTATAATTATATTATATTATATTTATATTACATTATTATATTATATTATATATATTATTATTATTATTATATATATGTATAACGTAAAGAAAAGAAAAAAAAAAGGGGGAAAAAAGAGAAATTGAATTAGATTAGGATTAGTGTTTTCTATACTTATCTAATCTCTTCTCTCTTATAAACATATAAATATACCTCTAAGCTACTAAAGTCTTCATTCTCTTAATTTCTAGTCAAAGAAAATGCTCTCTCTCTAAAATTTTTTTAGATATTTTCTCTTTCTTTTTCACATTTTTTTCCCTTTTCTCCCTTATTTTTCTACAAATGATTGAATGAAATATTGGGTTTTCGCTTAGATAAAGTCAAGAGAATTGAGAAGAATTGTTTTGGAGTTAAGAAATTCATTCTAGACTATTGCTAAAATTTTGTTTCCTCTTTAACCCCCATAACTTTGCCTACAAGCTTCCGTTTGCTCTGAAATTTTAGTATGATGTTTATGTATGTGTTATGTGATATTTCACAAAATTTCACATTATTTGGAATTTTTTATGCTAAGATATTAAATTTTCATTCTCTGCTACTCATGACTAAACTGTTGCTGATTGGTATTCTACACAAAAGTATAGTCCATGTTTAAGGGGCAAACAACCTTTGATTTGAACGAAATTTTATAGAGATGTTCATGCATATGTTAAGTTGTGATCTAAAAAATTTAATGGTTACTTGATGAATATTTTATGAGTTCTTGAATTTTCTTTAAGATAGGTTTTTATGGCTGTCTATTCAGTGAATTCGAATCTTCTTGTTTATGTGACTTATTTGTATAGCTAAACAAATTTATTTGCTAATGAGACTTTTTGTGGTACTATATATATATGCTATTAAGCTGTCATAAAAATTTTAGGGTTAAAGTAATTTTATTTTAATTATTGAAATTTTGTGATCGTGTATTGCTCACTGCTTTAGGTAATTAGAGTTTGTTTGGTCTCTGAATTCTAATGCATGTTTTGAATTGTTAAAAATTTATTTGAAGCTAATTTTTAAATATGTTATAGTTTTGGTGTCTTATGTTGGTATTAGAATTATTACCATTATCATATGGATTCTTTTATTGTATGTATTTTGTGTAAATTAGTGATTGAAAAGAGTTGATGATTTGGTTGTTTTGATTAACTTCTCAATAAACTCTAGATTTTAGATATCACGTATTTTCATATTTTATTTTGTAGATCTTTATGAATATATTTTATTATCAATTGGTATCATGTTAATTATGTGTTTACAATTTTAATTGAGGATTTTGAGTTATGAATTGATATTGAATTTTTTGGATGCCATAAGCCTACTTTTCATACAAATACCTAACAGCCGTCGTGTTTTAGTAATTCTTGATTCTATATTGTGTAGTTTATATTTTTCTTATATTTTTCTCAAATACTAGACATCTTAAGATTTCTTTTGGCTTTTGAATTGCTTGAATCAAAGTTTTCTTTAAATAGTTATGATTTTTCAAAATTGACCCCTAAAAGCTATACAGTTCTACACATACCTAAAATTTAGACTGAATTTTGAGGACTTTTTCTCTATGTAAATTATTGTCAAAATATGTATGTAATATATCAAATTCTTTGTTTTTGAGTCTATTTTCTAATGCCACTAGATTTAGTTTATTTGGAGTTAAGATGAAATTACTATGAAATTTTAAGTGAATAAAGGTCATTCTGCCTATTTTTGGAAATTATGCCCTAGGTTCATAAATTGTAATTTTGTGCTTCTTGATATTATTACATAATAAGGTGATGTTTAACGATAGTATGAGATGTTTATATATTGCTAATAGTATTGCTAGTGACTTATGGCCAATATGAATGTTTTGACATGAACACTCCAAAAGGCGAGTACACCGAGAACCATAGTAACGTCACCTGAGTTAAGGTTTAGTAAGCAAGCAAGACAAGTAAGTACATTCTCAACTGCAACATGATAAAAGTTTATGAAAAAGTTTTGAGAATATGTTTTATGATAATTTTTAAGTTTGTTTTTTACATGTTGTTTTCTCATGAAAACTCATGTTGCAACAAGAAAGTTTAACGAATGTTTCAATGATGAGGTATGTAAAAAGTATATCTATATATATGTATCACTTAAATAAGTGTTGCATACCTTATGTTTATGTTTATGTTTATGATGTCCTAAAGGTTGGACTTGTCATGTTAAGTTTGGGATAAGCTACCCCACTCTCTCATGATGGCACGCCTACGATGTTTATGTTTATGATGCAATATTTGGGCCCCAAAGATAAAATGAATGAAGTTTTTAATATGGATAATGATAATGAAAGATATGTTCTATATAAAACTATGCTAAGTGCATTATTATTATAATGATGATTATGATAATGATGTTTCATAAAGATGTTCATAAAATATTTTATGCTGTGAGATAAAAAAGTGTACTTACTAAGCTTTTACTTACTTAGGTTATAATCATGTTGCAAATAAAGGTAAGAGGACCATGGAATAGGTGGAGGGCGAGGACGGACATGTGGGCTATGAACGATAGATTGGAAATGGAAGGACGCCAAGAAAGAATAATTTTTTTTCTGAACTATGTTTTTATTTCTTTGAATGATTAAATTTCAACACTATTAGGTAAAAAGACTTGATTTACATTTATTTTAATTTTGCAGAAGTTCGGTCTACCGAACTGTTTACACATATTTTAAATTTTGTTTTGAAATTTTATTTGAATAATGGTTTGTTAATTTGGCATTGATAAACTATGAAAAATAAATGGATTTGAAATATTTGGAATATTTAAAAAAAATGTATGCATATATCCTAGGATTTATTTATCAAATTGTGTTTAAATTTAAATGGTTTATCTTATAAATGATGGTAACAAGAATGAAAGTAACGATTATTGTGATGTCCGTAAGGCGGCGTGATGAAAGTAACGATTATTGTGATGTCTGTAAGAAGGCGTTACACACCACCCACTATGCTGCGGCCAGACGGCCACGGCTGCTTCTCCAGCCGGTGCCCTAGTGGCCACCGCCAGAAGGGGTCGACGCCGGTGGTGAGAGGGCCTGTTGCAGGCGTAACGACCCCTTACATTTTTTTTAAATCTCCCTCACTCGATGACTTTAGGCTGCCGCTCTCCATGTGCTACTACAGCCAAAGGCAACAGCTTCCTCTCTCCAGCTTGGCCTGAGGGTCGCCCTCCGAGTTCTACGCTGGCAATGGTAAGGGTGCCGTCGGCTTCTTTTTGTTCACTGCTATTTTTTTTCTTTTGATGGCCACCGCTTTCCTTCTTCCGCTACGGCCAGAGGCCGTGGCTTCGTCTTTCCGACACGGCCTCACGGTAGCTCTCGAAGCCAAAGGCGGTAGGGTGTCATTGGCTACTTTCAGTTGTTATTCTGACATATATATAAAAACAAAAAAACAAATCCAGAATCCTTAAACAACCAAAAAAAATTGATACATATAATCCAATATATTAAAAAAGTCCATATGTATATTTAATCCTGAATATAAATTCTTATATATTTATGAACACAATAATGTATTCCTTAATAATTCAACCAAAATTTTGAAGAATTGTTCTTAAATTCAACAATTTCAAAGAACTATAGATTGTTAAATTTGAGAATTTTCTTACGAAAATCACATTTAGAAAATTATTGATTCTCAATGATTTAACATAAATAGCCTCTAGATACCACTTGTTAGAACAAAATATTGTGATGAAAACCATTATCACCCATGATCATTCATGTCAAATTAATAATAATATTAATAAGATACAGAAGCTAACATGAATCCATATATATGATGTGATTCTTGAGTCTGTAAGTCGAAGATCTTCCAAGTCTGATATGTAAGTCCTCCTTTAAAGAATGCCTCTATAATTTCTCCGCAGATGGGGAACAGAAAAATAACATATGTACTGACTTGGGGACCAAAACCCTTTTATATCATTGCTAAACCCTAACAGTTATCCTTAATTACTAATTTAGCCCATCAAAAAATCAGTAATTATATTTTAGTCTCTACACATATGAGGCCCACACTTAATAATGCATTAAAAACCTAAAACCTAAATTGATCACTTTTAATTAGATAATCTTATTTGATACCCTTTAATTTATATTTTTTTAATATATTGAATTTATTTCCAACCTTTGGAAACATTGCCTTTTTGTATGAGTCTGCCATCTCCGATCCACTTGGTCCCATTCTCATCCGTGCACGACTCAGATGCCCCCCAATCGATGCTCAAAAAGTCTACAAAGTTGAAACCATGCACATTAATCTTTTCTAGAATCTTATATATATTGGTAGCGTGTGATGGTAAAAAAACCCAGTGCCACATCGCACACATTTATAAAAATATTAGATCACGAGTTAGACCACTCAACTTAACACAGGTTGAAAAATAAATTAACTTATTTATATGTTTCTAAAAAATTAAAAAAAAATCTCACCATCTCCCGATGCGCATAAGCCAGAAAATGTCTGCAGGAGTACTACTAAAACACACAATAAGGGACACCAACAACCGCGATGAGGATTCATTGAGATGATAAATGGCGTTGATTTCCTTGTCTTTGCTATTTTTCTTGCAAGTAGTTGATAGAAAGTTTGATGGCTGTTTTGTAATTTGTGCTTTTGGAGTTGTTATAAGCGATTAAATCTCAACAAGAAAAGTCATAACAATGATCTCCGCTAAACAATGTTTAAGTGTGTAACGCTTTAAATTGTTTAATTGCTGTTTTCTTTTTTCTTTTTTTCTCTTTTATGCCGATAGTGCCGTTGATATGAACTGACAATATACTATTCATGAAAAGGCAAGAGATAATATATGATTTTGAATCACCGCAAGAGAAAATATATGATTTTGAAATTTCGTAATTCGAAAAGAGGTTCCGTGAAACTTAAAATTTATTTTCGCGCTTTGCTGTAATAAATATAAACTAATGACTAATTTTATTTAGGTTATAATCTTGTTATTAATAAAATAGTGTGACTCAACCTAAAAAGTATATTATATATTACATTAGAGCCTACAGTTTTATAAATAACAGGTTATAACCTATGAGATAAAATGGATTTTTCTAAGCTACATCATGAATGATTGTCTTTTAACTCCTTAGAATTGCATGAGCAATGTCTAATGTAGCCAGAGGTCATTAAGCTAGTTCTCTATACATATGGTTCAGAGAAGTAAAATTTAAAAATAAAAAAACTAAATATTGTACTGCATATATCTTATACTATCTTTCGTAAAAATGTCAATTTTAATTTTTTATTAGAAGGAAAAAAATAAAAAAACAAAATATTTAATATGTTGTTTCATATTGTGCTTTAATACATTTAATGTTATTTTAAATGTTATTTTCATTTTTATCATAAATTTTAAGCTTTGGAATTTATAAAAGTTAATTTTATAAATTTAATGTTATTTTAAATGTTATTTTCATTTTTATCATAAATTTCAAGCTTTGGAATTTATAAAAGTTAATTTTAATTTTTAAATAACTTAAAAAATTTAATGATATTGGAATAATTAAATAAAAAAGTTAACATATCAACTTTATCAACTAATAATAATCAAATATAAAAATTTGACATATATGGTACTTAGTGTTAATAAGTTTGAACTCAAAAAAAAAAAAAAGTTAGACACATGTTTCTACCGCAGCATATTTTGACTTACAACGTAGCATGCGAATGCTTTGCATGGTTAGCAGGTAAATTTGACAAGAGAATAATTTTTTTTTTTCCATATACTAACTTTTACATTAGCATATGAATTTCACAATTCATTGTGTAATTTCTCTTGCCTAATTAGGGAAGTTCATAGAATAGAAAGCAAAGTGAGGACAACATATATGTTTTTTATGTGACCGAAGGCAATAAACTACGTTGAAAGTACATAGTAGTTTACAATCTCCTAATTGGCAAGAAATCGTCATTGAATTTTCATGCTTCATAAAGACGGCAAAACATTTTTTAGTGGGCATTACTTTCTAACCCACTAGCATAACAAGAGCCATGTTTAACTTGGCCATTTATAACACACAGAGGTCGTATGTTAGGTTTCTATACGTCTGTTCGAATTTGATTTATAGGTTTGTATGGAAAATTTGAATAGAAATTTAAATTTTTGAACGATAAAATATTGTAATAAAAAGATTTAAATTGTGCTTGAATTAAAAAGATTTAAATTGTGCTTGAATTAATGAAACAAACAGGATATGTAGTTTAAAGATGGTAAAATGATAACAAAGAAAGAGGCTAAATATCGGTAATAGAGATCATTATTTTCATTTTTTTTACCATAATTAAATATAAAAACTATCATATTAAATTCAAAAATATATACACATATCATATAAATTTTGCAAAGTCCTCCGAGTTTTAATTTTTAATTAGTCAAAAAATAAACAAGTGAATTTTAATATGGATTAAAAATTAGTGGTAGCAAAAATTCACATATAAATGTAGTCATTTATTTATTTACTTTTTTTTTTTTTGTTATTGCAATCAACATATAAAAGGTTGTTGTTATTGTTCGCAAGTAATGCAGGAGCATAACTCTCCTTCTGTTCTGCTCCTTGCTGATGAAGAACCTGACTTTCTGTTTTATTGTCGTAACAAATGCAGCGTTCTTTGTTTGCCGTTTAGCTACTTAAGGAACTCTTGTCGTTTGTTTACCTTGCTATCGTTATGTTTTCTAAACTTCCTTTGCAAATTGTCGTTTAGCTTTATCGTTAAAGACAGAGGCTGCTTCGAGAAAGGTAGACTCGGATATTCCATAGATCTGATTTGGGACTCTCAACGTCCCCACAAGCTCTGTTCTATCCCAGTAATAGATTTCGTTGTTTTGGTAACTTTCTGCAGCATCCACTACATAGTAGACACATGTTGGAGCAAAATTTCGTCCATTAAAATCAAAGAAATCGACGTTAAGTTTGCCCAAGTGGCACTTTGCCAAATCAACCCACAACAACCTCTTGAATTGAATTGTGGATAGGACTTTGCATTTTGCCAATTGGCAGGTATATACATTCTATCAGTTCCATAATTTGATTTGTCTAACGTATAACCTCCTTTGTTTAATTTGGCAAAACATTTTGGCATTGCTTTTAACATACATTGTATAGTTTTGGAATCAGTTTAATATGATACGTCTATATATGTCTATCCAAATGGCATGCACGTTGACATATGGGGATAGCGTTTGTAACGTACAGGGTGTTGATTCAAAATATTATAACATGTAAGTACTTTAAATTCTAGTTTATTTTATTTTATATTATAATATATGAGAGTTTTATATTCAAACCAATTCTTTTAACACAAACTTGCTTGTCCTAAAGCGTGTTTCATTTGAAAGTTTTGATACCACTAATCTATATGCTAGTTCTACGTGTAAATTAGGACAAATTTTATTAAAAAAATTTATATACTCAAATACTAACTCTCTAATTTTACTTGCCAAAAAAAAATTACTCTCTAATTAGTTAGCCGGATGAGCTTGCACATCATTGTGCTGACACGAAAACATATTTTTCTTATTATTATTAATTGAACTTCAAGGTTAACAAAATTTAAATTTAAGATTTTAAATATTAAAAGTCGGTATGAGAAAAAAAAATAACCAGGCATGAAAATATGAGTTTTTGTCGCATCTTCATTTTTCACCCCCTTAAATTAAAAGTGGTTGAAGCTATAATACACCTTTATATATATTCTCCCCCCTTTTGTGTCATTCCCCCACTTCATTTTAGATTTACGCTTTAATATCTCTCGCGTGCATTAAGTACATATATAGGCTATAGGTATAAATATTTATGGAGATATAGTTGTTAAACACCTAATATTCCGAACATAAGAAATGGGGTAGGTTTCTATCTGCCAACCAAAGAGTTGCACCCAATTCTTGTAGGTAGTTGTGTATACCATAGAGACCATTTGACAACAGCCCCCACACGCAATCTTTTGTTTTGTTTTGTTTTGTTTTTTTTTTTTCCTCCTCTTCTTTCTTTCCCTTTGTCCTTGTCTCCTATGTATCTTATTTCTTGTATAAAGATCAATTTTCCCTCTCCATTTTCTAAGTCTCCTTTCCCACTCCAACATACAACACATGCATGAATTAAATATTAACGTCTCGTCAAAACTATAAAACTCTTACATATTCTAATATTAAAAATTTAGACTTTTAGTTTCAATTTTTTTTTTTTAAATGCCTTAATAATATGGTTTCTTTACGCCTTAGATTAGTATTCTTTTAAATTTATACCACTCCGGTACTTGTAAAGAAGTCAAACATGGTTACTAAGGCGCTTTTCATTTGGTAAATTATATGTATTACACATATAAATGAGTCTTTAATTTAACCTATAGATTTCGTAGTACTACAAGTTATCTTGACTTGTGGGAATATCTAAAGATGGTTTTTTTGCGTGTATTCTCTTCAAAAATAATAAAAAAGAGACAATTTTAGCTCAAAGTAATGGACTGAAGAAACTTATATCAATTTTACTTCAAATTGCAACGGTTACTCTAAAACGCATAATTCCATCAAGATCTAGGACGTGTGGGAAGAAGATTGGTTTCCGGAAGGAGAAATGAAAAAAAAAAATTAAAAAAAAAATAAAAAAAAATAAAAAAAAATGCAAGGATGTTCACGCGAATGACAGCATACTACAAGTTGTCTCTTGTCGGCACACCGACAATTGCTGAAGAGGTCTGCACTCTCTAATTTATTCTCTAATCTTATCTTCAATCTTTAAAATTTAAAAGTCAACTCTATTAGACATTATTAAATCTTGTTCCTTCTATGACTTGAAATAATTTGTTAATTTCAGCAAAATAATAATTGTGCCAACAATGATAGTTAAAGATTTTTTGCTTGTTGCAATGATATTTAAAAGTTATTGCCTTTTCTAACGCCCTAAAATTTTATCACCCCGTGTGAACGTGAGAAAATATGGCCGGTTTCTGGTTTTTCTATTCTCTCTTTTAGCATCTAAAAGGTGTCAGGTGTAAAAAGCAGGATCAAACAAAGCAAAAATTCTCTGTTAGGAATTTAAATAAAAAAATCGTGTTAAAACTGATTTTACCTATGAAATTTTGATCAAATTTTGTCATACATATATATTTTTAGCGTTAAAAAAAGCAGTTAGAATCTTTTTTATAATTAAAACGTTTTTTAAAAAAATTGTGAGAAAAATAAAATAACAAAAATGGTTGGAACCCTTTTTACGAAAAAAAAGCTATACATAGACTTCATTGCAATATATTTTAACCTTTACAATATATCCAATAAATTCGCTCTAAAGGAATCGGAGCTAACAGTTGTTCTACAATCTTCTTTAATTTTCTCCTGGAATTTAACATGAGACGTCAGTTTCCATTTTTTTTTCCTTTTGGGCGTTTAATTTGATGGTGAAATTGTTCCCACAACCAATATCTTTGTTCACATTTAATGACTATAATTTCGTTTGGATTGAATGAGACCAACCATTTGTATTAATTGTGGTCTTAAGTCAATTTCAATTCTCTCGTTCTCAGCCAAAAGAAATTCGAGAATTTTATGCTCTGACTGCTATCATCTCAAATTAATTTGTTTGTGGGAAAATTATTTGCATCATTAAATAGATTATTACTGTAAAGTTGGAAATATTTGTTTTTGGATAAGTTCTATATTAATGCTCCTTATCACTTGAGATTTTTTTGGTACAAGTATCACTATTAATCAGTATGTAATTATGCTTCTTGATAATTGTCACTTTGAATAGATTTTCATCCAATAATAACCGCTTTCTTTCAACTAAATAAACGCTTTGAACATGTAACAATAAATTTTTTTTAAGTTGATCAATGGGTAGCAATAATCATTTTCCTAACAATAATTACTTGAAATATATATTTGCTCCAACGTGCCAACCTATCTTTCTCCACTTAAATTCATATAATGGAAGATAGAAAATTCACAATACAATCTTGAAAGAGGTTATCACGTATTTTGGAAGTTTTGACAGTTTTGATCTATACACATCAATCATCATCTTCAGCTTTGAATACTGTAATCACCGGCCAAATCCCATGAGTCCATGTGCTTTTTGTCCGTAAAGTTTGGGCTCTTTTGCTCTTTTGTCACACACCACATATAATTTTAAACAATAATAATAATAATAATAATAATAATAATAATAATGTAAAATCCACTGGGGAAGGCATCTATTTCATCTCTTGTGCTTTTCAAAGGTCTAACGACATACCAATAAACTCAGCCCAACTGGCAACTACAACTGAACAGTTTATAAAAATGTCTGTTACTGAATCCATCTATCTTCCCCACCGCTTTCAAAACAAAAGTAAACCCATCTTCATAAATTCTCTCCTTCTTTGGGTATTACCTTTTTTTATTTTTTCTATTTTCATTTTTTTTTTCATTTTTTTGCCAAAACAAGGTCAGCTCTTCTGAAGCTTATATCCGGCTGAAATTTCCCATTTATTTAATCAAGTTCACAAATCCCTTTGACTCTGTTTTTTCTTTCTTCTTTCTTCTTTTTTTTTTTCGCCTTTACTTCTCTGTTTCTAGTTGTATAATATATTGCTTTTTGTGTTAACTGGTTGCATAAAAGATCTATGAGCCTGTCGTATCCGGTGTCTAAGGTTGTCACCAAGTTTTAATTAGTTTAATAAAAAAGAAAAGGAAAGTGAGTTGTCACCGAGTTCTGTATGTACAATAATTGCTGGACCTCCTCAAATTGCATTTTCTGTCTTCAACTCCAAAAGAGCATCTGGGATTCTCTCGCTCTTCTCTTTCTCTCTCTATCTCTATTGGAGTTGATGATAATCGTTATACCTCAAGAGGTGAATTCCTTTCTCTTCCTTTGTTCATTTTTCTTCATGGGTACTTCTTGATTCTTGATGTGTTTCTAGAATTTGTATTTCTTCTGCTGTGAGTTTCAATACCAACTAGAAATTAAAAAAGTTCCCATCTTTAGGTTGTTTCTCAGCAAAGTTCCAGTTTCTCTGATGATGGGTTATAAAAAGTTTGGATTTTTCATCTGGGTTTGGTCCATATTGTGTTTGGCATGCCTTGGTTGTGGATTTAATCCTGTAGACAATTACCTCATAGATTGTGGATCGTCCAAGAACACTTCAGTGGGTGACCGAGTTTTTATGTCTGATAAGTCTAGTGCCAAGTTTCTGTCAACCCCTCAAGACGTTCTTGCCAGTACCAACTTGAAATCAATCGCTTCTGATGATGCTTCACCGCTCTATCAGACGGCTAGAATCTTCACTGAACCCTCCAAGTACACCTTCTCAATCCGACAACATGGTAGGCACTGGATCCGCCTTTATTTCTTCCCATTTCAATACCAGAATTACAACATGAGCTCGGCGAAATTCGAAGTTTCCACCGAAGACCATGTCCTTCTAAGCAACTTCAGTGCTCAAAGCGCTTCTGTCAAAGAATTCTCTGTGAATGTAACCTCGGATAGCCTTGTTATCACTTTGTCCCCTTTTGAAAATTCATTCGCTTTCCTGAATGCCATGGAGGTTGTCTCGGTCCCGGATACATTGATCACCGACGATGCGAACATTGCCGAGACAATGCAGTATTTCCAAGGATTGGGGTATCAGGCGTTGGAGACAGTTGCCAGGGTGAACATGGGTGGTCCAACAGTATCATTTGAGAACGATACCCTTTGGAGGACTTGGGTTCCCGACCAGAGCTTTCTAGTGACCAAGAATGGTGTAAAAAACGTCTCAAATATTCAAGCTGTCAAGTATCCTTATGGTGGGGCAACTCCTGATATTGCTCCAAGGACTGTATACGGTACGGCCACTGCCTTGAACGCTAGTGGCGATCCAAGCAACAATTACAATGTGACCTGGGAATTCGATGTAGATCCAGGATTTAGTTACTTTCTTCGGCTTCACTTTTGCGACATAGAAAGTACAGCCCTCAACCAACTCTACTTCAATGTGTATGTTGATTCCTCAAATGTTGCTTCTAATCTTGATTTGAGTAGTATATTAACTAATGTTTTGGCCACTGCGTATTATATGGACTTTGTTACACGTCCATTCGTTGGAAATAAGCTTCGCGTAAGTATTGGACCTTCTACATTACCTGATGTTGAGCCCAATGGTATTCTGAATGGGCTGGAGATAATGAAACTGAACAATTCTAAGGGCAGCCTCAGTTGGGCAGACTCCGTCCCTTCAGGTTCGGATTCAAGCTCGAAGAAGAAAGTTGGAGCAATAGTGGGCGTCAGCATTGGGGCTTTTGTTGTAATGCTGTTGGCTGTGCTTTTGTTTATCATGTGCAGAAGAAGGAAACGGCTGGCATTACAAGGCCATTCCAAGATATGGACTCCTATATCCACTAATGGAGGCAACTCTCACACTATGGGAAGCAAATACTCAAGTAGAACAAACACGAGTATTGCTTCTAACCAGGGGTATCGCATTCCTTTTGCCGCAGTTCAAGAGGCCACAAACAGTTTCGATGAGAATTGGGTTATTGGGATTGGTGGTTTTGGAAAGGTTTACAGAGGAGTTTTGAATGACGGCACTAAAGTGGCTGTTAAGCGAGGAAATCCAAAGTCCCAACAAGGACTTGCAGAGTTCCAAACTGAAATCGAGATGTTGTCTCAGTTCCGTCACCGCCATCTCGTTTCGTTAATTGGCTACTGTGATGAGAAGAATGAGATGATCTTGGTTTATGAGTACATGGAGAATGGGACACTGAAGGGTCATCTTTATGGCTGCGGTCTTCCGAGCTTAAGTTGGAAGCAAAGGCTTGAGATATGCATTGGTGCGGCTAGAGGACTGCATTACCTCCACACGGGCTATGCAAAAGCAGTCATCCACCGTGATGTGAAGTCTGCAAACATTTTGCTAGATGAGAATCTCATGGCAAAAGTTGCAGATTTCGGGCTTTCCAAGACGGGGCCGGAAATTGACCAGACCCATGTGAGCACTGCAGTGAAAGGAAGTTTTGGGTACCTTGATCCTGAATATTTCAGGAGGCAACAACTGACTGAAAAATCAGATGTCTACTCATTTGGGGTGGTCTTGTTTGAAGTCCTATGTGCAAGACCTGTTATAGATCCAACCCTCCCAAGGGAAATGGTCAATTTAGCTGAATGGGCAATGAAATGGCAGACAAAAGGGCAGCTTGAGCAGATCATAGACCCTAATCTTGTGGGAAAAATCAGACCAGATTCTCTGAGGAAGTTTGGAGAAACCGCTGAGAAATGCTTGGCGGACTTTGGAGTTGACAGGCCCTCAATGGGAGATGTATTGTGGAATCTGGAGTATGCCCTCCAACTTCAAGAGGCAGTGATTCATGGTGACCCTGAAGAAAACAGTACCAACATGATCGGTGAGCTATCCCCGCAGGTTAACAACTTCGCCAACATCGACACAAATGTTTCCGCCATAGAAATGACCAATCTAGATGAACTCTCAGGCGTTTCCATGAGCCGGGTGTTCTCGCAGCTGGTGAAGTCTGAGGGTAGGTGATTGCTTCAACATTTATCTTTGTATTAAAGCTCGTCTTTTGGCAACATAACAGTGGATGATAAGATCACTTCTGTCTTTGTTCAGAATGTGGAATCAAAGTCTGTTTGATGAAATTTAATTTGTTTTTCTTTTCTTTTTGGAGGGTAAATTGAAAGAGACTATTTCCTTGTACTTTTATAATATGGAGTTTTGGGCCTACATAGAATTGAATAGAGATTGTTATTACACTTTTATTTGAAATTCTGCGAACTGCAAGTAAGTTGTATTGATTTCTGTTTCGCAAAGAATGGATGTTGTCTCTAGTGGGTTTTGCTCAATTGAAGAATGTTCTGTTCTATTCAAATCTTGTTAGCCAACATGATTCTTGTACATTATTTTTTGCCTGTGATTGGTCTTGATTTTGTTTACAGGTGATGAGTACCCCTCTTAATTTCCAGATTCTAGAAGTTTCATTCAATCTGTTATACATCCACTACCTTATAATTTCTGTTTACAATTAGGTAGAAATGTTTTCTTTGTGGTTTATATAGATTTGGAAAGGTGTCCTCCATTTGCAGGTTCATCATCAACCTTTAATTAACTCGTCCTCGATTTTTTTTCCCTGTTTTAATTTTTGAATAAATCTCGAACCGAGGAGACTCATAACGCACCAGTGTGACGGATGGAAGGGGGGCCCTGTGGGGGACGTGCCCAATAGAAAAATTATACATATATATATGTATATGTATATATATATGTATATAATAATGATTAACCATCGATGTTTACGAATATATCATATGTTGAAAAACTACTTAAAAATATGTTACAATAATATAAGTAATATTTAATATACGGCTTCAAATACCTATAAATTAATCATAGATTTTTCTTTTTTTTTTTTTTTTTCTCTCCCTCTATGAATATTAGCCAATATTTTAAAAGTATATTTAGGTATTTTAAATATAAATTTTGACTTGACTTTGACATTTTTTATAAATAATTTTTTTCATACCATAAATCAATCCTAACTTTAAAAATCTGTTGCATTTTTGTAAAGATCCCCTTGTTTTTTTTTTTTTTTTTTTTTTTATGTGCCCCCAGTCTCTGTAAGTTCGACACAGAATAGTAAATGGGTTTTTCTAATTTATGAGTTGTTTTGGCTGTCAGAGCTGATAATTGGATCCGTTCTTTTTCTTTTCTCTTTCTTTTTCAAACGTCAATAGCCTCAAATCGCTTGTCCTATTACCATTAACTGAACAATATTTCTTGAGTTTTGATGATTGGTATTCCTTTTCGTTTACATATATATATTTTCTCTTTCCATTTCCGCATTGCCCTTGCATGTAGCACCATTGTTTGCATGTGCTCTATGATCTATACACATATATTGTTCAAAGGAATGCATATTAGATTACTTAACTATATATTCATGACAATGTTTTAGTTTTTTTCCCCCCTCTAAAGACGAATTTTCTAATAGGAATATAAAAAGTCAACGGTTCTCGGTTGTACGTACTCTATATTTGTGTGTAAATATTTTGTTATTCTTTCTATGTGTTTAGGAAAGTGGTCATACCACGATTATCCTTTTCCCCTTTTTATCAATGATGTAATGTGAAGATATTGCAATCGACTCGTCAATGAAAATTGTTGAATCCATTTCCAATTGAATTCTCTCTCTTTTACACTTTTACTTTCTAATTTTTTTTAAAAAAAAATACGTTTTTTAGGGTAAAAAATTAACTTTTGTTGTTCTTAATTTCTGTATTCATGATATTATTGTAAAGTACACATAATATTGTTATAGGTTTTCATATAATGATTAAACTTTTTTTCATTTTGTGAAGTAATATTATGTATATTGTGCTAGATTTGAATGTTCTCCACACGAAACAACATGATTAAGACAAATAATCTAGCAATAATCTGAAAAACAACATAATCCTTAATGGAGTTTGAAGCATATTCTAAAAATGGTATTCAAAAAATACCTCCACCACTTGGCAGCGGATATGTGTCGCCTATGCTCGCCGGAAAACGTCAATCAACGGCTAGAATCTGATCAAGAAGCTACAAACACAAGACATAAAGCTTGAGGTTGGATTTTTGGAGTTCTCCTCCTTCCTTCCTCTTCTGCCGTGCACACACCACAATCCCAGCTGGCAAACATGCCAATTGGAGAGTGAGCCCATATTGGGGTTTTCTAATCGAAAAATGATGAGGGCATTCGGCTTAATGGGCTGAACAAATACTATGAAAGAGGAACCCAAGGGCCTCAAATATGTCATAAATTAAATTGTCCATCCGATTATAGTGCTTGATATTAATGCCATTCACAAACTATAATACAATAGAATTGTCAATAAAATCATGCTTTAATTTTGTGACATATTGAGTGAATTAACTATGATTTGTATTTGTCCATAAAATTACGCTTTAATTTTGCGACATATTGAGTGAATTAATTACGATTTGTATTTGTCCACATAAATATTCTAACATATTGTTAGAATACATACAATATTATAACTTATGTCTCAATCTATGCCCCCAATGAATTTAAATCCTAGATCCTTCACGACTCACTACCAACCTTCTCCATGTTCACAAAAAAAAAAAAAAAAAAAAAAAAAAAAGCCCTAAAATTATTGTCGCTTTTTGTAGTTAATGTTGTTTTTATTATGTTCTCCGTTCTCGTTTCCTCATGTTTTGTACCTTTTTAACATTTATTTCTATTGTCGTCTCTTGATGCCGTTTGTCAGTATTATTATCATTGTTCTGTTATTCCTTTTCGTCTTCCAATAATGTCGTTTTATCTTATTGTCGTTGTGGAGTCTGTAATTTTGAAGGTTTTTTTTTTGCCCCTTCCTATGGGCTCTCTGATCGTCGTCATTTTGAATTTCATTGTTTTTTACCTGTTTCCATACAGATCATGTCCTTTCTCGGAAAGTGTCGTTCTTACCAATCATGCTGATTTTTATTTCCAGTCTTTTTTTTATGTTATCCTGATTTCTCTTAAGTTGGCGTTCTTCTACGATCTTAGGCTTATTTGATATCGTTTTGAGATGATGTTCTCTTTTCATCTATTTTCCTTTTGCAGATTTTGTCACTTTCACTTTACTTAGTATTCTTAGGTCGTGTTGTTTTACTAGTTTAGTGTAGTTTGGTTCACTTTAAACGACAATTATAGTTTAAATTAATATTTGGTAAAATATTTAGGACATCTCAACCCATATCATTATTTTTAACAAAAAAAAAATCTCAATATATTCTACTTTTTACTATCACCAAAAATTATCGTACAAGGAGAAACTGTACTGCATGGGCATCGCCTGAAGAAAAGAATATCTAAAAATAAAAAATAAAAGTAAATGAATATCACTTTCTCATTCTCCTAAAAAAAAAGGAAAAAAAATTTACTCCATGGAAATGGTTGATAAAGGTTTACTCCATTTAATTTTGTTAATTTAAATGAACGTAGGAAATCTAATTTTAAAATTTGCAGTTGTAATATTTTTCAAAGGAAAAAAAATCTTAAGTCGTTAGAATCTGCCCAAAATTTAGAACGTAGAAATCTTTTTTCTGTTAATCCCTGTCCCTCATGTTGAAAACCTAATAGCAAATAAAATTAAGTAATAAAGAAACTTTAAAAAAAAAAAAAAAAGAGCCAAATGGAGTGGATAAACAGTAGCACATAGAGTGTGCTATTGTTTAATTCCTGTTTTCAAGCTATTTTCCAGAGGATTTGGCGTCAAGTTGGAGAAAAATCTAATGCCAAAGTGGTAAAAATCTCCTCAAAAATAGCGTTAGTTGAAGATGATCTTAATTCGAACTAAACTAACAGTTCAAACTGAGCTAAAACTACCCAACTTAAAATTCAAACTCCTCTTATATTTTAACATTTCGAACCAATATTGAACAGTGATTTCACTCCCATGTATTTGTATTTATAATTTAATACTATTATTTCATTTTATATTTTAATTAAATAACTTTTTTTACCTATTTCATGTTTATTCTTTAGTTAAATAATTTTTTAATGTTTCAAACTAGAGTTATCAATATTCATCTAAATAAAAATTCAGATTAGATATCCTATTCAGGTTAACACTTTAATTGCACATCCAAACGTCAATTCAAATTACTGTTTAAACTATATATTTGGTTTTTTCTATTCAAATCAAAAAAGTTCAAATCGATGCAGTTCAAACTAGCGAACCAAACGGGGTAAGCCCTCGACTTTCTCATAAAATCAGTTTTTATTCACTAGTTTTTTAGGATGATGTCGTTTCATATTCATTGTCTTTTTTCATTAGATGTTGTTCCAAGTTTTTGTTTCATTTTTTCTTTCTTAAGCCGTCATTTCCATAAGAGGACTTCGCTTATGTTTGTTGATGTTCTCTCGAATTAGATTCGTTTATCAGAAGAATGAAATTTAAATCATTGTCGTTTTTGAATTGGAAGTGGTTTCTTTCTTTCATTTTTTCCACCTTACGAAATAGTCGTTTACCATTTTGTAGTCGTCACTTTTATCATTGACGTTTCTTTTGGGATGCTATTGTTTCCAGATTCTTATATATTTGTCAATGCCATTGTCCTTTTCGATGTAATGTCGAGTTTGAGAATATCTATTAAACGTCTCTTCAACATATTGTTATTGTTTCTTGAAGTTATTGTTAGGGTTTTTGGTTTGAACCAAAATTTTTGGTTCAATTTTTGTATTATCTTTATTTTATACTAATATATGAGAATTTTACACTGTTTCTGATTCAAATCCATTGTGCCAAGCACCCTTCAGTTCTCATCTCCGAGCACATCTTTTTTTAACACTAGCAATACATAAACCTCCATTCCCTTGTGTAGAGGGTTAAAAAATTAGAATCACTTGGCCATTAATTTAGTAAGTTTTAATTATAGAGTGTTTGATAAACATGTTTGAACTAAAAAAATTAGTTAAAAAGCTATAGCATGTGAGAACTTTATATATTACTGCTTTACACAATAGCATGTTGGACTTTATAGTGTTATTGGTGGTTTACTAAAGGAAGGTTAGTCATAACATATGGTTGAAAATTCGAAATCTTTCCTAGCCTGGTTTTCTTTTTTAGACACTTTTGACTCTCTAGAAGGGATACAAGGGAGATTTTATAGCAAACTTTTTTTAATAGAGATTTTTAAGTAAACGGTGTTATAGGAAACTTTCATAGATGAAAATCATCACCAAATTCAAAATCTCATGTTAATTCATCAAGAAATTTAACGTAAGCATACATGAGTCCATGCAAACGGATGTAATCCTTGAATCTTTCGGTCCTTGATCTTCTGAATCAATGCATATGGTTTCTCTGAGAAAAAGCTCTCTCACTTTTCTAATGATGGGATGTCAGAAAAGAACACGTATGTTTGACTCAGGGACCATAACCATTTATAACTGTCTTAATTTGTCTTATTTCTATTTTAGCCTATCATAAAAATAGAAATTAGACTTTTAAGTCTTTACACATAAATGAGCCCATACTTTATGAGATGTTTTAAAGCTCAAAACTTTACACTTTATTAGATCACTTTAATTAGGCTCAATCTTATGATAGCCTATAATATATAATTAAAATATATATATGCCCACACGGATTAAATCCAACAATCTCCCACTCGAGCCATATATATACAAAACATTTTATAATTGTATATCGTAACATAACCTTATGAGCTCAAAATTTACTATCATTACCAAAAGCATCTCCAATCAATCTAGTCTATCAATTATATCAATATAAAATCAAAGTGGTCTTTGTTACATGTAACGTAACTAAACCCATCAATAGTCGCGTATATTAATATAGTGAACGACATGGATCAAGTATGGATGTGTAACAAGAAAATTTCATGCAATGTAATCTTAACATGCTTATTTCCTACTAGTCTAACTTTATTCTTAAGTAAGATCAAATCAAACATATTCAGAGTGAAAATAAACTAGAGACTTTATTTTTACTGAAAATAACCATAAATCATCCATAAAATAATCATAAAATGTGTCTACAGCTAAAAAGCATCCAAAATACAAACTTCTACTAAAATGACATATCCTCAAGAGATACAATACCCATTTGAGTAGTGTGCTTATGAAAAACCTTGGGTGGTACTCCTTTAGTAAGCAGATCCGCAACTATAGAGTTTGTCCTAACATACTCTATAGACACCTGACCACTCTATACTTTTTCTTCAATAACTAGGAACTTAATGTCTATGTGTTTTGACTATGTTGAGCTCCCGTTGTTGTTGGAATATAGTATTGTTGACTTATTGTCACAAAATAACTTAAGTGATTTTGCAATTCTATCCACAATTCGTAGCCAAGTGACAAAATTTCATAGTAATATCCCATGGTTAGATGCTTCATAACATGCTATAAACTCTACTGCCATAGTGGAAGAAGCTATTAGTGTCTGCTTATCACTCTTCCAGGAAATAGCTCCTCCAGCCAGCAAGTAAATATAGCCCGATGTAGATCTCCGACTGTCTTGGCATCCAGGAAAATTAGAATCAGAATACCCAAGGACCTCCAACTGATCCGATCTTCTATATATGAGCATGTAATCCTTTGTCCTCTGTAAATACCGCATGACTCATTTGGCTGCTTTCCAATGATCCATACATGGGTTACTTAAGTACCTACCTAGCATCTTAACAATATACGCAATATCCAAATGTGTGCAAACCTGAGTATACATTAGACTCCCTAATCTTCTGCATCTTTTTAATTTCAAAGTCATTTTTGGGGCACTGACTAAGACTAAACTTGTCTCCTTTAACAACAGGAGTGTCACTTGGTTTACAATCTTTCATGTCAAATCTCTTAAGTACCTTCTCGATGTAGCTCTTTTATGATAATCTAAGTATTCCCCGAGAGTGATTCCGGGGTATCCGTATGCCTAATACAAAATTAGTGGCACATTTTGACCTTGCATTACATCAGATGGATGTAAAGACTGTGTTTCTCAATAGTGACAATGATGAGATGATTTATATGGTGCAGCCAAAAAATTTTGTGTCGAAAGACTCAAAGCAAATGGTTTGCAAACTGAAGAAATCCATCTATGGTCTTAAGCAAGCTTCCCGTCAATGGTATTACCAATTTCATCAAGTTATAATCTCGTTCGGTTTTGAGATGAATGCGGTTGATGACTGTTTATGCCACAAGTTTAGTGGGAGTAAGTTTCGATTGGTTAATTTTCATTTTACACCATGTGTACTTATATGTACGGTTTCATTAAATGAGGCAACCATATTAAGCAAATAAAGGTTATCATAAACAGATAATGAACCAAAACCATTAACTTTTAAATTTTGAAAAAGACTGAATTCACTATTTCCAAATAAATAAGAATAACCAAATTTTTCTAGTATAGAAATAGAAACCAAATTTTGTCTAAAAAATGGTACAACATAAGTCTCATTCAAATCCAAATAAAATCCAGTCCTTAATAATTACCTAAATGTTCATATTGCCTCAACTCCCACTGACTTGCCATCGCCTACATAGATATATCTTTTATCATCACTTGGCTTTCGGCAGCTTAGGTAACTCTGCATAGACACACTTATGTGAGTAGTAGCACCAGAATCTATCCACAAAGTGTGTCTTAGAACTGAAGTTAAATTTGTGACGTCGCGCCTTTTCGACCGTCACTTAAATTTTTTTAAACATCGTTCTTAAACAGTAATCTTATGTACTTAGTAAGAAAATACTGAACTAAAATTTTTTTTTCTTTAAACATTCTTAAAATGTACTTAAAAACTATTGCGACTTTTGTCGCCTTTCCAGTTGAGACCTCGTTCAACATTTGTCTTTAAAACCATTTCAAATTATTTCTTAAAACTCAATAAGAAACATTTACTAACACATAGCTTAAAACATCACTTCATAATTTTATAACACATTTAGTACAATGTATCTTAAAACTTTTGAAAAACATTTCTTAAAACTCTGATTTTTCTTAAAAACCTTGAAAACATTACATTAAATAGTGTAAAACCTTTACTTTGCATTACAGAAGCAAACTGTAGTGGTATCCATTCTCACATCTTCGCATCTGCCCTCCGCAGCATCCAGCTCTTCTAACGGATTCTACTGGTCACCCATATATTACCTATAACATGAAAAACTTCTAATGAGCTTATGCTCAATAAGTCCAAACATAAACTCACAAAGCGTTTAAATATACTTTAAAAACTTCTATCATAAAAGCCTTTCTCTTGAAACATATTTCATAAACGTACTTCATAAACATTTTTCATAAAACATTTCTAAAACGTTCCTCGTAAACGTTTTCATAACACGCTTGAAACATTTATAAAACGTTTCTCATAAAGGCTTTCATGACACGTTTGAAATATTTATAAAATGTTTCTCATAAACGCATTCATAACACGTTTTCATAAAACATTTAACATGCAGCAATTTTCAGAATGTTTTTTTTTAAAGCATCATTTATAAACCTTTTCTTGAAAACATAAAGATGTTTTTCATAAACATTTAACGTAAAACATCTCTCAAAATGTCTTTCATAACATAACATATAGATATTTCATAAAAAGGAATTCAAGCAGAATCAAAATGCATGATTCCATTTATGCTCAATTAAAAATTTTGGATTATGAGCATTTTATGAACAATCTTTTCTTACTGTAACTTACTATTCTCGTTTCTTAACTTTCTTTATCTTGCTTTCACTTTCCTTACCTTACTTTAGTATTCGTACCAACTTATTCATCATGAGATCATAAACATGATGCTTCCCTTGCGGAAGACTTGAGACCATCAATCACGTGGTCATGTACCTCACACCTTGGAGGTCAAACTTTAACTTTACTTTCAGTACCTCATAACACAGAGGCTGGTACGACACTTTCCCTTTATCTTTACTTTACATTCTTATTATCTTTTGTGAGCATGTCAGATGCAGTCACATCATATGCAAATATAATTGCAATTCATAGCTTGTACGATAAAATCTATTGCACAACAAATGCAACTTATTGCATAATAAATGCAACTCATTACGTAACAAATGCATCATGTAATGCAACCCTTTTTGCAAGTCATAACATATACTCTAACATTTATTGCATAGCATATGCAACATGTAATGCAATAACATTTTGCAAATCACAACTTTTATTTCGAAACTTAACTTAATGCATAACAATGCATCGTAAAGCTTATAACTTAAATTATGAAATATTATGCATTGTCAAAATGCAAAACATACTTTAAATACTTTCTGAATCATAACTTGAACCTTTAAAACATCATGCATATCAATATGCAAGTATAATTTAAACATAGTACTTGCAAATTCATTGCAAATCTTGCTTTGAATCTTTAAATCCTTTGCATAATAAATGCAAACATACTTTAAAACATCTTGCATAATAATTGCAAGCTCATTTATAAACAAATACCAAAAAGATTTAAAAATCATTTACTTCATGTTGTAGGTGAAGTCTAAAACTTACCCGTACTATGCTCTAGCGTTCTCTATTCCTTTCCTGTCTCATTCCTTTTTCTTTTGTTGGTCGGCTTTCGTGTCCTGATCAAACGACAGCCGACTCATTAATTAACTTTCTTTTTATCAATCCACTCGATTGATAATAAAACATAAACATTAAACATTCTTTCCCCTTGTTCACAATTCGGTATACTGTCGGTTTACCCTAGTCTTTCCTTTCCTTGGTTTTGTAACTCACTGGGTTATGTCACGTTTACTTAAACATTCTCATTAAAACTCTCGTCACACATGACGGTCACGTTACTAACGTATTACGAAACATCTTTCGTCTAATAACATTATGCTAAATTGGAGTGTTCGACTCCGTTTTAGCCGTTTTCGTAAAAAATGACGTTTTTATCTTTTGTGGGTTTTTCATCCATTTTTTAACTTAACAAAACTCATTACTTAACTCTAACATTCCATTACATACATAATATGAAAAATTATCACTAAGAAACATTTTTCGACATCAGACGTTTCATAAAATGACCATTTTGTCATTCGTGTCATTTTCCTTCATTCTTACATAAAATAGTGTAACAATCACTGATCATGCAACTTCATAAATTTTTATGAAAGCATCTAAAATAATTTACTTTAAATGATTCATACTGTAAGCGAGATTGCCACTTACTTGGACTCCAAGCTAAGCGGGTCTGGTTGTACCTTACTGTATCTACAGTATGTGAAGCATCGTCTACAGTGCTCCTCGAGCGACCATGAATGGCTAGGAATGCTTCCTGGAGATCATACATTCTTGAACATGTCATTCTGGACTCCGATAATGCAGTATGAATCGTCTCTATCTGCATGCAGTCAGTACCAGATGATTTTCACTTGAGTGGAATTAGCTCGAACGGAGGTCACCATTGTGTTCAGAGCATCGAAACGAGTCAGGAGGCCATCTCGGATCATCGATCGGAGGTCCAGATCACAAAAATCCAAAGCACCGTTGACCGGTTTTGACCGACGTTGACTGGACTCCATTGGCATCTGGGCTTGGGCCCACCCCCACTAAATTGACCCTTCTGAGTCTAATGGCGGTGTCAATTTTGCCTAATTCTGCCTCTATCATAGCAGATCAAAGCTCGACATTAATGGCAAAAATGGCGACTCCGATCATGGCTTTCCGGCGATGGAAACCCAAAATTGGCTGAGGGCTTTTGTTACCCATCCTCCTCTGAGTATTTCCCCCATGGTTGGGCTCCTCAACATCCCATGAAGCGAAGGTTCCGACATCACCACGGTGGCGCGGGACGGTGGTTCGTGGGTGGAGCAATCCAGCAGCTGTTAAAGTGCAACCAATGGTGGGTTTTGTTCCTCTCATCGCAATGGTCATGTAGGAATAAGAATCACGTCAATCGATCGTCGGACGGTAAAGATATCTCACCGAAAAGAAATAGGTTTCACCGTCACTTTGGGCGGCACGTGTGGCCTCCTCTGGCGGCCTTTTGGGCTGCTCAACACACCGTTGGACTCAGCTCGACGAAAGCTTTCCAATGGTGTGAGAGGTGTCGAAAACGGAGGTTGAAATCTTAGACTGATTTTTGAGGAGAGAGAGAAAAAATGCAGAGAAAGAAAGTAGAGAGAGCTGAGTTTGCTCGAATTTTCCTTTTTTTTCTTATTTTTTTTCTCTCTCTACTTTTATAAAATTTTGTGGCCCACGTAGTCTAATTCTGTACTGCATGATCTTAAACAGTCTAATTCTTACACTGCATTATTTTTGCAGTATAATTTGCATATTACATAATTTTATCAGTGTATTTTTCTTACACTGTATTATTTCAATACCATATAATTTCTATGTTATTATACAGTATTTTTCTTTAAATTGCATTTTTTGTTTTAATTTAATTCTTTATTTAATGCATTTTTAATGCATTAAAACTTTCGAGTTGTTGCAAAATTAATCTCAGAACAAACTAGATTAAGAAGTATACATTTCTTTACATGCCATGCGTAATAGTTGGCACATTGCTTCTTCTTGTGTCTAGCACCTCCACAGAAAAAACAAGCAAATTCATCACCTTGTCCTTTCTGTTGTTTCTTCTGTGGTGTGGCACCCACAGCTTCCTTACCCTTCTTTCTTTTCTTATTCTTGTCTTTAGAGGTTGTGGCCAAATAAGTACTTTCTGCCTTTTCTTGCTTCAACCTCTCCTCTTCTTGTACACAATATGAGATGAGTTCATTAAGGGACCATTTGTCCTTTTTACAATTGTAGCTCACCTTAAATTGGATAAACTGTGCACGAAAAGATATCAAAACTAAATGCATGAGCAAGTCCTCTGATAGCTCTAACTTGAGAGCCTTTAGTTTTGAAGCAAGATGAGACGTCTCTATGATGTACTCCCTTATGTTTCCTTTTCTTTTGTACTTTATTGATATAAGGTTTGCCAAAAGCGTACTTGTTTCAGCCTTTTTATTCTTGGCAAACCTCTTCTGAATTTCTTCAAAGAAACTTTTGGCTGTTGTAACCTTTTCGGACATAGTGCCTTTAAAAGTTTCCGGAATAACATGCTTCATGATCATAAGACTCATGCGATTCAAACAGTCCCACCTTTCCATGTCCCTCTTGTCATCAGAGGAACCGTTATCCGTAAGGTCGGCAGGCCGTTTAACCCTTAACGCAAGATCAAGCTCCATGACACTGAGAACAATGTTAACATTCTCTTGCCATGTCTTGAAGTTTGTGCCATTAAACATGGGAATCGAATTGATGCTAGCAGAAATATTAGAAGCAAAACTTGCAACTGAATTAGAAAACAAAATAACAAAACAAGAAGCACACATAAGTTTCGTATTATACTTAAATAAATTCAAACAATGGTAGAGCCCATCACAAGATACCTAGCACAACATTAATATTTAGTCTTTGGATAAAAATATTAACTTGTAAGCGGTACTCTTATTGCAGTAATCAAACACTGACAATAAGAACATGTCAAACAATAAATCTTTCTTTGGGTTGATTTATTGTTCACATATTAGCCTTCCTTGGGGCTGGTCAATATTCACATTAATTACATGGACACAGCCATTTATATTCAAAAACAAATTAATTTCTACAAGAAAAGCCACTTTGGTGACATGTTGCTTTAATTAATTCATCTTAAAATGTATATAAAATATCAATATTTGAATTTAAAATTGCACCATGAATGACCAAAATTAAAATATTTTTTTTTTGTTAAAGTCAAAGTCAACAATCAAAATCAGTCATTAGAGCCAAACCAAGTCAGGTCTCTGCAGGTCGGGTACTGTACGGATGGGTTAACCCTATCTAGCTTTTTATCTTAAACCCAATTACCCAAATCTAATGACCCATTATTTGACCTTACATTTAAAACCAACCCAAAAATTGACCCACATTTTAATTTGTTCTTAATATACCTGATGGGCTTGACAAACTTTAGGCCCAAGTGAAATATACTTGACTTGGTAAACCAAGTAATCCAAAGATTCCCCAAAACGGTTGCAAGTTCTTTAAACAGTTTCATCAATTCTTTTTTTTAATTAATTGGCAGCCATATTTGCTGTGCAACAAATAAGTAATAAAAAAAATGAAATTGATATCATGACTTTCCCATTAATCACTGAATGGCCGCCTGTCACGAATATATATATATATATATATATATATAGAGGAACGAAATTCCTTTCTTTTCTTTTCCTTCGGCAAATGTGCCGATTCTGATAAACTGAAGGAAACTCATATATATATATATATATATATATATATATATATATATAAGAACTGAATCCAATTTAAACCCAGATAATTTCAACGGTTTTGCAAATGGATTTGCAACGTGAATAGACAATTTCAAACCCAGATTCAACCAAATGAGATTTCATGAATGTATATACATGAGAGCCATAGTTATATACCCAGATTCAATTGTATATATATTTGTGAGATCTCAGTCAAGAAAAAGAAAAGCCAAAGTTATACATATATTCCAAATCCAAAGATGTCCTTATTCAACCGAATATATATATATATATATATATATATTTTTAGAACAATATTAATATGAGAAGGCTTTGATGTCACTTGTTATAAGAAATTTTCATTGATGAAAGTTATCATTAAATTTAAAATCTCATCTTAATTCATCAAAAAATTTAACGAAAGCATACTTAAATCCACGTGAATGGATGTAATTTTTGAATATTTTGGTTCTTGATTTTCTAAGTTAATGCGTATGGTTTCTTTGAGAAGAAACCCTCTCTCTTTTCTAATGATAGGATGTCAGAAAAGAATACATACTTTTGACTTAAGAATTATAACTATTTATAACTACCTTAATTTATCTTATTTTTATTTTGACTTATCATAAAAATAAAAATTAGACTTTTAAGTCTCTACACATAAATAAGCTTATATTTTATAAAATGCTTTAAAGTCTAAAACTTTACATTTTATTATATCACTTTAATTAAGCTTAATATTATGATAACCTATAATATAAAATTCTTATGATAACTTATAATATACAAATATTATATATATATATATATATGTATGCCTACACAAATTAAATCTAACAAACGGTTCACTGTTGACAAAGTGGATTCGCAGATCATCGAACAATTAGAATTTTTTTTTTAAGAAAAATAAAAGGGGGAACAGGCCCGAAAGCATCTTTTTAATATTTTTATTTTTAATGAGATGAAGAAAACATCATCATGTCGAAGGAGGAAAATGATCAAAATTGTGCTGATGAAAACCTGACAAGTGCAAACAAGAAAAAAAAAAACATGATTCGCCTTTGGATGACGTTAAGGCTCAAGGGTCAACGTTTTTGAGAGGGAGAGGGGGAAAAAAAACAAACAAACAAACAAACATGATTGTGTGTGTGCTTTTTTTTTTTTTTTTAAGAGATAGATTCTTTTATTGTATTTAATAAATGTTTCGAAACGATTTAAAATGATTTAAAAAATAAGTGTTAAGCGATGTCTCGATTTAAATGAGGACGAAAGTCGCAACAGTTTTTACATATATTTTAAACAATGTTTAAAGAAAATAAATTTTAATTTAGCATTTTTCTTATTAAGTAAAGAAGATTACTGTTTAAGTAACGATGTTTAAGAAAGTTAAGTGAGCTTAAAAAGACGAGTAGTCACACTGTGCACGAAGAGATATCAAAACTAAATGCACAAGCAAGTCCTCTGATAGCTCTAACTTAAGAGCCTTTTGTTTTGAAGCAAGAAAAGACATCTCCATGATATACTCCCTTATTCAACCGAATATGTCCTTATTCAACCGAATATATATATATATGTATGTATATATATTTTTGAACAATATTTCTCAATGATTTAATATGATAAGGCTTCGATGCCACTTGTTATAGAAAACTCTCATGGATAAAAGTTATCATCAAATCTCAAATCTCATGTTAATTTATCAAAAAATTTAACGAAAGCATACCTAAATTCATGTAAATGGATGTAATCCTTAAATCTTTCGGCTTTTGATTTTCTAAATCAATGCGTATGGTTTCTCTAAGAAGAAACACTCTCTCTTTTCTAATGATAATATGTCAGAAAAGAATACGTACGGTTGACTCACGAACCATAACCATTTATAACTGTCTTAATTTGTCTTATTTTTATTTTGGCTTATCATAAAAATAAAAATCAGACTTTTATGTCTCTACACATAAATAAATCCATACTTTATAAGATGCTTTAAAACTTAAAAATTTACACTTTGTTAGTTATTTTAATTACTCTCAATCTTGTGATAACTTTTAATATATAATTCTTACCATAGCTTATAATATACAAATATTATCTATAAATATATATATATATATATATATATATGTAGTATGTATGCCCACACAAAGGAACAAACACTTCACCGCTGAAAAGCAGATGCGCAGATCATCGAACAATTGGATTTTTTTTTTTTTTAATAAAATAAAAGTGGGAACAGGCCCGAAAGCATCTTTTTAATATTTTTATCTTTAATGAGATGAAGAAAACATCATCATTTCGAAGGAGGAAATTAATCAAAAATGTGCTGATGAAAACCTGACAAGTGCAAACAAGAAAAAAAAATAACATGATTCCCCTTTGGATGACGTTAAGGCCCAGTGGTCAACTTTTTTGAGAGGGATAGTGGGCAAAAAAACAAACAAACAAACGTGATTGTTTTTTTTTGTTTTTTTAAGAGATAGACACTTTTATTGTTTCTGGGGAATGTGCATCTATATATTTTATAGTTTTCAACACAGTTAAATACGCATGATGCATATGGAAATTTATCATTTTGAAACATGAAAGGTGCAAAAATATTTTATAAATAACTATCAGACTTTCAAATAATTAACGATGATCATACAAGAAAGGTGTAAAGTTTTATATATCACAGTATAAAATAAAAATAGATTATAATATAAAACTCACATATGTTATATTGTTTAAGTTTCAACTTAGTTTATAAATAACTTTTAATACTATAACATGTAAAAGTTTTATGTTATATCGTCAAAACTATGATTAGGGGTGATAAATCTGAGTGAAAATTTTTAAAAACAAATATCAGAGAGAAAGTTACACGTGCACGTCAGTGGATGAACCCAACAGAACTTGGTGCATAAACTTTCAAAGCAGTAGGATCTCAAGTTTCTTATGCGGGATCCCATATCTTTTGCATCCTTTCTTACGGGTTACTTCTTTATTTTGGCCTGTAATCTGTATATATGTCCATATAAAACCAACAACCTGCTTTTACAGCTGATGATCATGCGGCAAGACAGCCACTGAAGCCAACAAATGTTAAAAGGTAAAGTTGTTATATTTGTGTTGTAGGCGTTTCTAAGTAACTAATCATTTGATTCATTTCCAACAAGCTAGTACAAAAAAAGCACTATGTTTGATACTCATCATTTTATATTCAAGCTTCTAGTACTGTTTTGTTTTGTACATAACAAAAGAATTAACTAGGGTATTTAGGGAGTCCATATCTGCTATCTTATTTTTTTTGTCTCTTTAATTGTTCTCTTTATTTTTACTCGACATATTATTTAAACTCAACAACATAACGATACATAAATAGGACTTAAATACTAAAAGTATTTAAACAACTCACTTATATGTCAAAATTTAATTAGGGGACAATCAAGAGAACATAAAAATAGGACAACATATTTTGATTCATATTTAAGAAATTTGGTTCAAACTAATGTTTTAAACTCAAACAATGTAAAGTAAAAATGAACTCTAAAACTTTCACATGCTATAATATTTTGAACCAAAATAGTTGAAACCATTAAGATTGCCAAACACTCTAGGCACGTCTCTCTAAATCAAATGATTGATAAATTTATTCCACCATGTTAGGAAACTTTATGATATTATTGGTATACATATCTATAAATTTGAAAAGAATTAAAAACATTTGCGGTTGATTAAAAAGTGTATTTCTTTTTCCCGTAAATGCTATAACTGATAAAAGTCCCTATAACGGTGTAGTATAGAGAATTGTACAGCATTCATCAATAAAAGCTTGGCGGAAACAATTTGTTTTTGTTACCCTTTTTTTTTTGGCTGATGGAGGGAAACAATTTGTCGACATTAAAAATATCTCTTTTAAGTAAAGTTGGGTCGTAGCCCATTTGTTCATAGATCGTTTGTACGTATAAGGTTATAAGGCTAAACAACCCAAACTCTGACAAACTCGATCCCACCCAAATCACATGACTTACGTGGCAAAGACCAAACTCATTGACCTTAACTACCACCAATTGAAAATTTAACAACGCACTCACACAAAAATGATTAAAATATGATGGGATCTGCAATCTCTGACAATTGGGCCTACAGGGCTGTTGGCTAATGTGCATCGTTGGACCGTCAGGTTACCAATTTATCCCACAAAATAGAGTGAGAGAGAGAGAGAGATAACTCTAGACAGTGGCGAAGGAACACAATTGAAACTATATTATAAGGTTCTAAACAAAATTGTTACAATATTTTTTCTTACAAAATTTATTCTCGTGTAGCAGAGATCAAAGATGAGTGATGCTCGTTGAATGAGGCTATCAAGAAGTACAACAACACAGGCATCAATCACTAAGAGAGAGTCATAAATTGAATAAGTCCAATTAGTGCTTGTAAAACAGGTTTTCTTAATAAATTATTCAACAAATGGGCTTGGCCATGTGGACGTAGGTTTTATAAATGAACCATAATAAAATTCGTTGTGTTCTCTATTTACTTTATGCGTTTGATAATTTTATTTAATTGAACTTTGATTAAAATTTGGTAATTTGTTGAAACAGAACTTTCAAAATTTAAACTAATATGATATTTGACAACGTGAGTTATAACCAAAACTTTTAGTTGCTATAATGTAAAACTCTTACATGCTACACTGTTTTTAATCAAAGTTGGTTCTAACCAATGATCCCAAACACCCTATAAATATTGGTTATGACCCTAAAATGTAGTTTCAACTCCGTTTTCTAACGGACTTTCATAACCTAATGTACTAATATAATTAACATAAGTTTTCAGCAGCCCCAAAAAAGAAAAGAAAATCAATTAACAAAATTGTGGCCTTTTGTTTTTGAATAGCATTTAAGCCGGGGGACTTGGGGATGACTGCCGATTAAGGTTTCAAATATACGTGTCCCTGTGTGAAAGTGATAAGGTTGAGGAACCTGATCATAACGATCCCCCTCAGCTGGATTAAATAAGGCAGGCATGAGACATGGAATATCATGCAATGCTGATCTTTGTTGAAAATAGTTTCTAAAAGAATGGTATAAGTTTCAACTAAAAAATTTTGGTTCAAACTGATATTATTATAGTATTTTCTCTATCAAAAAGTTAAATTGCTATATAGGATTTTAAATTCAAACTCTTGATATCTGGCTTTCTAACTACTATGAATCAATTGCTCTAACACAATTAAATGTCCATCTATGTTTATAGACTTTTTATCACTGCCAATTAAGGAAACCAAAAATAAACCAAAAAATGGAGAGACTAGAGAGAGATAGAGAGCATGCATGGCCATTTTTTTTATTATTATTATTAGCAATGTATTGTGTGATTCTGGTAACAAATTAGCAATTACCACAAGGCAATTACTGGCTAAATTATGGATTCTGTTTTGTCCCTCTCACGGGATGTTTCCGTGCTGATCAAGAAGTACTCCATCATCTTTCCACTCCCCGTACGCTTTGAGCTTTTTTTTTTTGGCCCCTTTGAAAGTATTGTATGTCGTTCTTTTGGTTTATTTCTTTGAAAGAAATGGCGCTTTCTTGTAGGGCGAGATATTGCTATAATTATTAGTGTCGTTAACGCTCGAAAATGACTCTTTAGCTTACAAGGAGTGTGAATCAAGCTACAAGCACCACAAAAGGACATTAAAGGAAACAAATTATCGTGGACAGTCTTTCACGTGTTTTTGTTCTCAGAAAAGCTAGTAAGATAGGACCTTCCAATATGGTAATTAGCACTCTAATAATTAGCCAATGAATCTCCCTTTTATGGGTGAAATTCATGAAAAAATTGACCGAAGGTCCAAAACAAATATATACCATGCTTCTTCTTCTGGTTTAAGCATCGAAGATTGCCTAACTGTACTCTTTTTTTTTCTCTTTTAAATTTTTTGTATTTGTTGATTAATATATAAAATTTAAATAAGATAATAAATTTTATGTGTCAGCGAATAAATATAAAGAGTAAAAGAGATTAAAAAAAGTGCTGCTATTGTCCCTCTCAAAAATTAACCATCTCCAAATAGGAAAAAAAATAACATCTGACCTTGAAGCAAAAGTAGCATCCACAATCCAACGAGGCATGTGTTAGTAATATAAAAGTAAACGATGTGGTAGAACACTGAAAAAAAAAAAAAAAAAACTTTCAATTCAAAAGCATAGGTGATAAGATAATACTATAATATCCTACGAATGACATGCACTTTTAAAATCATTAAATTTTTAAATTATATTTTATCCTTTTTACATGTCATTTAATTCAGATAATGATTATAACGAAGTTTGATGTTAAAAAAAAGCACAATAACAATCACATATTATAAGTATTTATATAATATAATTAAAGAAAATGAGGATTTTGTTGGGAAAGGAGCAAAATATATTTTAGAACCTTTTTTGAGTAAATTGCATATTTTAAATTATTTAAGTTAAGTAACATTATACAATATTAATAAACTGAATTAAGTGCTTACGATATAACATGTCATTTATCTAAAATATTTTTAAACGTATTCATTACTTCTTTTCGAAACCATTATTGAAGGTGGAGTCAAAAGGAAAGTAGAAATATGATATATTAATTATATTTCTTTTAAGGTTCAAAAAAATATTATTTATTGTAATTTTTTTATTTTTTTCTTTTCTTTTTATTTTAATTTTGATGGTTTAATTAATATTGTGGTTACAAACACCCCTTCCAAGTCAACTCTCTTGCGAGCCAGACATTGGAAGCCTTGCTTTTGACGTAATGCAATTTCAAACCCCCTACTGTTTGAGAAACATCATTTGCAATGTGGTCCACCACTTGATGGCCTAAAGGGCGGCGAGGAGTAATACTTTAGAAGCTAAAGAGAGAAAATTGAAAAATATTTTCACCTGAAAGGGAAAGAAAACAGACTATGCTGAATCCTAGGAGCCACTGTAGCAACAAAGGAAAAGAACTTCTTGTCTTCATCCTGAGGAAAGGGGCAGGAAACTTCCTTAATGAAATAAAAAATTTGAAAATGAAATCAAAGTCTAAAGCCGAATAAAGTATGGCCGCAAAACAGAAGAATGACATCTTTTCCTCATCCCGAGGAAAGGACCAGGAAACTTCCTTGGAAATAAAAAATTTGAAAAATGAAGTCAAAGTCTAAAGCCGAATAAAGTATGGGCGCAAAACAGAAAAATGACTTCTTTTCCTCATCCCGAGGAAAGGACCAGGAAACTTCCTGAATGAAATAAAAAATCTGAAAAATGAAGTAAAAGTCTAAAGCCGAATAAGGTATTGGCCATAAAAGCATACCCTTCGTAGAAACTAAACAAAATAATAGAAAACAAACAAAAAATAAAAATAAAATAAAAAATAAAAAGACACTGTGCAAGTCCCCGCTGCCACCCGCACCAGCCGCAGCCATAGTCTCCGGTTCTTTACGGGGTAGTCGGTTGTTGGGTGGCCCTCATGCGCAAGCCTCTACCCCGCTTTAGCTTACGTGTCGTATTTCTATTGGTTTGACTATTGGAAGACGGTTGCTTCCATGAGCTATGCAGCGGGCGTGCGAAGCAGTTGAATCGCTCCCCCCGATGTTCCCTTTCCCCTAAAGCCAATAAAAAATTTGTCTTCCCGGACAACGACGAACCATGTGGATCCACTATTTATTCACCTTCTCTCTCTCTCTCTTTCATGACTTTCACACAGAAGACAAACAAGATTTGAGCTCACATAAATCCGGTAAATCGATTTAAAGCTTCGTTTTTTTTTCTTCTTATTTTCATTTCTTTTTATTTTTATTTTTTGAATTTCTTGATTTTTCACTTCACATGTTACAAAGACGTTTGCCTTTAGTGAGATGCTGAAGCCTTGTCTCTCGCTTTGTACTTTTTCTTTTTCTTGTTCCTTTTGGTTTTCTGAGTGGCCAAACAGGAGGTTAGGGTCTTGTGTTTGGGGATAATTTTGTTTTATTTTTTTTTGTAAATTTTCTTACGTGGGGAGATTTTTAAAAGTAATTTTTTTAAAAAAATTTATTTCATCAATTATTTTTTTTTATTTTTAGACATAAAAAGTTTAAACTTTTAAACCATCAAAATAGTTTTAATTTTTTTTGTTTTTATTTTAGTTAGGTTCTCTTCTTCATATTTTTTTTTTTTGAAAAAAACTAAAACAGTTTCGATGTTAAAAATTTTATTTTTAATTAAAAAATAATTATTTATTTAATTTTAAATTTTGTTTAACCTTTTTTTCAAATTTTCCTATATTGTGTAGGAGTGAAGGTGAATTGCGATGGGGAGGGGAGGTCAGAACTACGAGAAGAAGGAGAACTTGGGCGGCGCCGGTGGTGCAGAGCCGTTGGGTGAGGAGGTTTTTCCGGCGTGGGCGAAGGACGTTCGGGAATGTGAGGAGAGATTTCAGGTGAATCAGGAGTTTGGATTGTCGTCCGATGAGGTGGATCGGCGGCGGAAGGAGCACGGATGGAATGAATTGGAGAAGCACGAGGGTCAGTCGATCTTCAAGCTGATTCTGGACCAGTTCAACGACACTCTGGTGAGGATTCTCCTCGTCGCCGCGGTGATATCCTTCGTCCTCGCATGGTACGACGGTGAGGAGGGCGGCGAGATGGAGATCACGGCGTTCGTGGAGCCGCTCGTGATCTTCTTGATCTTGATCGTCAACGCCATTGTTGGGGTTTGGCAAGAGAGCAATGCCGAGAAGGCCTTGGAGGCTTTGAAGGAGATTCAATCCGAGCACGCAACTGTTATTCGCCATGGTAAAAGGGTGCCTAATTTGCCTGCCAAGGAGCTTGTTCCTGCCGATATTGTGGAGCTTAGGGTAGGTGATAAGGTGCCTGCGGATATGAGAGTATTGAGGTTGATTAGCTCGACGGTTCGGATCGAGCAGGGGTCGTTGACGGGAGAGAGTGAAGCGGTTAGCAAGACTGTTAAGGTTGTTCCAGAGAATTCGGATATTCAGGGGAAGAAATGTATGGTTTTTGCGGGGACGACTGTGGTGAATGGGCATTGCATTTGCTTGGTTACTCAGACAGGGATGAATTCCGAGATAGGGAAAGTGCATTCGCAGATCCATGAAGCATCTCAGAACGAGGAAGACACCCCATTGAAGAAGAAATTGAATGAATTTGGGGAGGTTCTGACGTTAATAATTGGAGTGATTTGTGCTTTAGTTTGGCTTATTAATGTGAAGTACTTTCTCAGCTGGGAATACGTTGACGGGTGGCCTAGGAATTTTAAGTTCTCGTTTGAGAAGTGTACCTATTACTTTGAGATTGCAGTGGCATTGGCTGTGGCAGCGATTCCGGAAGGTTTGCCTGCAGTTATCACGGCATGTTTAGCGCTTGGCACACGCAAGATGGCTCAAAAGAATGCACTTGTTCGCAAGTTGACCAGTGTTGAGACTCTTGGTTGCACAACTGTGATCTGTTCTGATAAAACAGGTACTCTGACTACGAATCAGATGGCTGTGTCGAAGCTCGTGGCAAATGGTTCTAGGGCTGGTACTCTCCGAGCCTTTAATGTGGAAGGAACAACATACAATCCTTTTGATGGTAGGATACAAGATTGGCCAGCGGGCCGAATGGATGCCAATCTTCAAATGATTGCGAAGATTGCAGCATTGTGTAATGATGCTGGTGTTGAACAATCTGGGAATCATTTTGTGGCCACTGGACTTCCAACTGAGGCAGCTCTGAAGGTGAAATGAAATAGCAGTCTATTTTCCTCACTCTTCTTCTTTTTGGTTATTCTAGAAACTAGAATGTTGTAGTTATTCTTGAAGAGTTTCTTTTAATCAGCCATAGCTTTCACAAGGTGAAAAAAATATTACATTAATCTATATTCTGAACCTGTCTCTGTCATCTTGTTCATTATCATGCACTATAAACTATAACCTATTCCTTTAAAACAGCACTTAGCTTGGCTCAATCAAAAGGAGTCGGCCTTATCTTTTTACTATCATTTCGTTACATTATCGTATTTGTTAGCTTTGGCATTTGTTTGGTGAAATACCTTCGTATTTTCAGACTTTCTTATAGATGTCCATTATTTACAAATTACTGATTGTAAGATAATTCTAAGGAAACTTCATATCACAAAACATAAATATTTATTCTTTTGCTTCATTGTTTCAGGTTCTTGTTGAAAAGATGGGACTTCCTGAGGGGTTGAATATCGGTTCAACTTCAGGCCTTGGTGACGTGCTACGTATGTTCCTGCTTTAGTTGTTGACAGTTTCGTACTTTCTTTTCCTTGGGTGCTAATAAATTTAACTCTGGCAATCTTGCCTTTTTAAAGGTTGTTGTCAAGTATGGAACAATACTGAGGATCTGATTGCAACTCTTGAATTTGATCGTGATCGTAAATCCATGGGAGTTATTGTCAATTCTGGATCAGGAAAAAATTCCTTGCTTGTCAAGGTACATTCTCTTTGTCTTGTTGCTTATTTAGATTTCTCTTCTCCTCTCTCACGATAGTTTTTCTTCCTTACTTTTCCATGGTCTAATGCAAATTGGCAAAGTAGACTGAAAATCTGTCCTAGAATGTGGATACTGTTATTATGATATTGGGACATTCTAAAGGTGATTAGGGGTAAAACATGAACATGGTACAATTTATAATAGCTTTAGTGTAACTAGTGATGCTGGCTAGGAAGTGATTGGGTGTATAGTACAGTTTGTAATAACAAATTTTTTTAATGAAAATATGCTTTTTCAGAAAGAGAAAATAAACATTCATCTGATTCTAGAAATATGAAACTCGTTTAATTATGCAAAAAATCACTTGACAGTGGAAAATATTTTCAATACCACACTAACGTGTTTCCTGGAGGTGAAACTTCTTTTCAGTTGGGATTTTAACTACACTTTTTGAAAATGAGAATTTTACCAACTATCTAACCATTTGGGTCCATTTTGACTCCTTTATGTAGTGAGAGTTGCCATACTGATGGTTTTATCCAAGATTTTAGAAGGTGGAAACAGGAACCAAGGCATTTGGTCTAATCTAGGCAAGGCGCCAGCCTCGAATGAAAAAAAAAAAAAGATAATTATAATAAATAAATAAATAAATAAAATTGATCAATATTCAGAAGCATGCTACAATAATCAAAACACACACTTTGTTCATCACAAAACCATAAAACACACAGTAAGAAAAAAGCAATTCAAGTCCAAAGCCCTCAAAAATTAAAGTTGCAATCATCATCATCATCATCCTCATCAGCTTCTTTATCACTATTATCTTCCATGTTCCTTTGAGCTATTTGTTTTGCATCAGAATAACCTTTTAAATAGTCAAGACATTATTTTTGCATATCATCTGGCACTTATTGACATGGTCCAACAATATAGCGTATGCTCGCCAAATGATCCTTCAATCGTTTAACACTTCCCGTTATCCTCTTACTACAAAACTTTCATTCTAAATAAACATAGCTTTTTTTTTTCACTTTGTCCTGGTGATTCAATTTGAGTACCATATTTCCAAGCGGGATCCTTTCTCTTGGCACCACTAGTCGTTATAATAAACTGACTGAGAAATTATTTAAAGAAAAATCACATAAAAAGAAATAAAGAAGTAACTTTTAACTTTTGTATAACACTGAACACTTGCTTCTATACAACATGCATTACTGCAGTAGCCAAAAAAAAAAAAAGAGCCAGCCTTCCACAGAAAATAAAAGAAAAATTAAAAAATTTTAAAAAAATGGTGTGAGGACTGAGGAGATTGGAATAGGGAGGTCGTTGCTTAGAGGGGAGGGGCCTTGGAAGTTGTAGCTGATGGTGGAGGAGAATAAAGAAGGGTGTTCACGAAGTCAATGGTTGAGGAGTTAGGGTTTTAAAACCCTATTTGCTTGTTTATTATCACATTAAAGCCCAAAATACAAATTGGGCTGACTTGCTTTAAAGAAATTTTTTTTTTAAAAAAAAAGGAACCAGCTGTTGGTTGAAAACAGGCCCAAAATGAGCAGTTTTCTGAGACTTACGCCTCAAGGCATATGCCTCGCATAAAAAAGGCACAAGCCTCATCCAAGCAATTCAAGGCTGAAGCCTTGAAGCGCTGATTGATTGCCTCAATCTGAGGCGCTTCTCGAGGCGCACCCCTTAGACAATGGTTTTATCTTGTTTTATTATATTTTCCTTCCCCCTGTTGGGAATATCAAGTTTCTTATTTGAATTTTGCCATGAATTAATTGTACCATACTTTTGGTTCTTCCTCATCCTATTCTTTTGCTCAACTTATGGCTGTGACACATTTTTTGACTTGCTACTTGATCAAATAATCATGGCAGGGTGCGGTAGAAAATTTATTGGAGAGAAGCTCATTTATTCAGCTGGTTGATGGTACAGTTGTAGCATTGGACCAAAACTCCAAAGATCAAATTTTAGAAAGCCTTCGTGAGATGTCAACAAGTGCACTACGCTGTCTGGGCTTTGCATACAAGGAAGACCTGCCTGAATTTGCAACTTATAATGGCGACGAAGACCATCCAGCATATCAGCTTCTGCTTAATCCGTCAAACTATCCTAGGATTGAGAGTCAACTTATTTTTGTTGGTCTGGTTGGCATAAGGGTGGGTTCCCCCAGTGTCTAATTGTTTTTTATCGTATTAATATCATTTTTTCCTTTCTACTTTTTCCCCATTTTTGGGTTATTAATCATTTTGGGTATTACTTGTGAATTTTGAAGGATCCTCCTAGAAAAGAGGTTCGTCAAGCAATTGAGGACTGCAGAGCTGCTGGAATTCGTGTAATGGTTATTACAGGAGATAATAAGAATACTGCTGAAGCTATTTGCCGAGAGATTGGTATTTTTGGACCGTATGAAGATATCAGTTTGAGAAGCTTAACAGGAAAAGAATTCATGGATATTCATGATCAGAAAAATCATTTAAGGCAAAGTGGAGGGCTCTTGATCTCTAGGGCGGAACCTAGACATAAACAAGAGATAGTGAGGTTGCTCAAAGAAGATGGTGAAGTAGTTGCAATGACTGGTGATGGAGTAAATGATGCACCTGCATTGAAGTTGGCTGATATTGGGGTTGCTATGGGAATTGCTGGGACAGAGGTATGCCAACTATGATCATTTTGTTTTTTTAATATTTGGTGAATTTATGTGTTGAATGCTTGAATGAGAGAACTGTTAAATTGCATCAAATCGGATCCTTCGATGCGTTTTTGTGGTCTCATTCTAGTTTCTTAGCGGCCTATATTCTTGGTTGTCTTTATTGAACAATACACTTGATGCTCATAATTGAAGTATAATCATCAATCACCAAATTCATTGGAGCTTGTTTTGATGTTTCCTGCTTTGATCGTTTCTTATTCACCCATTGCAGGTCGCAAAGGAATCCTCTGACATGGTGCTGGCAGATGATAATTTCAGTACTATTGTTGCTGCTGTTGGTGAAGGAAGATCTATTTACAACAACATGAAGGCTTTTATAAGGTTGGCTTTTCTCGATCAAATTTATTAAGTTCGTACTAAATATAGCTATATAAATCTTGCTGTTTGCAGGGTGAATTTTACACTTTACGATATCAACACCATTAAAGCTTACCTGTATTTGACCCCACCATCTTGGCCATTGTCAAAGTTCCTTTTGGTCATTGTTTGGCGATAGACATTAGGGACCAATTCCATTAGAAATTATTGAAATTAGTTCAGGAATAAAGATTCCAGATATTTAAAGCAACAAAATACTATTTTGTTTCCTCTACCCCACCTTCTTTGCCTACTTTATCTACAGGTATATGATTTCTTCAAATATTGGAGAGGTTGCTTCAATATTTCTAACAGCTGCTCTGGGTATCCCGGAAGGCATGATTCCTGTTCAACTTCTCTGGGTCAATCTTGTCACTGATGGACCACCAGCAACAGCTTTGGGATTCAATCCTCCAGACAAAGATATAATGAGAAAGCCTCCTAGAAGAAGTGATGATTCCTTGATCACCTCCTGGATTCTGTTCCGTTATCTGGTACTAAACTTCTATCCTGCATTTTAGATGTATTTTGTTTTGTAATTTGCTTGGACTTTCCACCAAAATATTCTACCATAATCGTCAACCTGTCACAGGTGATTGGGCTTTATGTCGGAATAGCTACAGTTGGTGTGTTCATCATCTGGTTCACACATGACTCATTTTTGGGCATTGACCTTAGTGGAGATGGCCATACGCTTGTGTCCTACACTCAGCTCGCAAACTGGGGTCAGTGCCATACATGGGAGGGATTTTCAGTGTCTCCCTTCACAGCAGGGTCCAAGGTGTTCAATTTTGATGCAAATCCATGTGAGTACTTCCATACAGGCAAAATCAAAGCTTCAACTCTCTCACTCTCTGTTTTGGTGGCCATTGAGATGTTCAATTCCCTTAACGCGCTTTCTGAGGATGGGAGTCTATTGACAATGCCCCCTTGGGTTAACCCTTGGCTTCTTTTGGCAATGTCTGTCTCTTTTGGCGTGCACTTATTGATCCTCTATGTCCCGTTCCTTGCTCAAGTATTCGGCATTGTTCCTCTCAGCCTAAATGAATGGCTTTTGGTGCTCATTGCTGCATTTCCGGTAATCCTTATCGATGAGGTTCTCAAGTTTGTGGGAAGGTGTATGAGCGCGTTGAGGAATTCTAGGTTGAGGAAAGGTTCAAAGCACAAAGCAGAATGAGCTTCAAGCTTCTTCCAATTGGAGAAGATTGATATGACCAGAGTCTTGGAAGTCTTGAATTAGCTTTGAACTGGGTCCTCCTATAACCTTCATTCTTATCAGTTTGTGAGGGTTAATTTGGACTTTAGTTAGTTTCATTTAAACATAAACCTATAGACTTTCTTTCCAGAGTGGAATCGCTGATCAAATATGTATATATTTTTTCCTCGGAGTGGGAACTTCACACACAATTCGACAAAAGGTCTACTGTACTAAAATGCGTTTCCAATGTTCTACTCACTCGAGTAAACTTTTTAAGTGTTCTTATTAGATCTTGCATTTGGATGCAGCTGTTGTTATTTACTCACGTGAAGCCTCTATGCAGAGGGACGTTAAGCAAGTATGCTTGATGTGGAATAAGATACAAGATAATTCGGAATTTGAGATTATGTTTATAAAAAAAGGTCAATTATATTCAATTAAATTTCTTACTGATGTTTCTCTTATTATTATGCTTTTTTTTCCCCTTTCAAAAGTTGGAGAACGCAACTACAATTCCAATTTGGTTCCCCTTTTAGTTCTTCCATGATTGCTCTCTTTTAGTTTTTAGTTTCTAGTGGTTATCTTTCCCCCTTAATTCGATAGCCCTTTTTGGCCTGTATCAACTGATGCAAGAAATAAGTGTCTAAACAGCTCTTGGTTTGGAAACTACGACCTCTCTCACCACTTGCTGCCGTTGTTCGACATCCCCACACTCCTAAACAAAACCCACAATAATAATAATAATAATAATAAAACCAAGTGGCGAAGCATTGAATCTTCACCAAATGCTGCCTCGACAATCCTGCCACCGTGCAACACCTCTTCACCATTTATCCACGTCTGGTCTGATTGTCGCCCGATTCAGCAGCAATCAATCAAAAACCTCAAAAACCTGCAGCTCAAAGCCGTTGGAACAAACCCCATGTGCATGAGCCAAGCCCCAATGTTGCCTATTGGCGTTGCCTTCGAATTCCACCTTTGATCTAACGACAATATCCACTGGTTTCCTCTGCTTGTTCCGATCTGTTGGCCAAACCAATATAAAGTCGACCACCAAGGGTGACTCCACCATCAGATACCAGCCAACAGTGGAATTGGCACTACCAGCTAAAATACTTGTAAACCGGCATGTAGTTGTTCGTAGGCTCTTGTGTTGCAGCCTAGAACCACCTTCGCTCAAACATCAGATCAGATTCTCAAATTCTCCTTTTTGAAATTTTGTTCTAATAGTCTCCTTAGACCATAATTAGTAATTGTTTGAATCCATTTCATTTTAGCTTTACCCCCAACCTCCATTATACCATGCACGACTGGCCCAACATCATAAATTTTCGAAAATACGCTCAACCCTTACACTATCACCAGTACCGTATAAAGTTAGTAGGCGTTAGATTACACTCTATTTTGAAACTTCTATTCCATTTAGATTCAAATATACGTATTTGTTTTTTTAAATAATAAAGGGCGTTAGATAAAATGAGCTTCATTTTAGATCGTTTAGGATTACACAAAATAGAATTAAAACTTCCTCATTAATTGGGTCCGCCCGAGTTATTGAGATATTTGTCCTAACGTCCCTCAACATGTTGCCATATTAAGATCAAAGATATACTAAAAATGGAACGAATTTCTATAGATACGATGGAATACACAAACAAACACACACCTATACGTTTCCATCATGTCATATACGGCCAAAACAAGTACCGTACTTGGTGTTAGTTTTATATGGCACGGCCTACAGCATAACGTCAAACTGTAAAAAGCAAAAGAACCAAATAGACGAGCGCAGCCAAAAAGCAAAATCTAATACCGCCAATAGAAGACAAAGTCAGAATTGTAGATATCATATGAATCTGATCTCCAGATAAAGGAGAACCCGTTTCTTCCTAGATCATTTGACACTTCAAAAAGCCCAGTTCAGATCTCGTCCTTATAGAAGCAAGTTAAAAGAAACAAATGCGAAAGGAGATTGAAATTAGTAACAACAAAATGCATTAAAATTCAATTCACATTCAGCTGCAATTCTGAGATTGAATTACAAAAAGAGACTTCTGATACAAACCATACCTAACCCAACAAACTACATAATAAAAACCAGTAATTACAAATACAAAACGCTTTAGAAAAAAAACCCTAGAAACCCAACCACCCAAACTCCCCAACTTTCTTGACAGCAAGACTTTCCAGCACAAAGGACCCTAACCACCGAAACCGTAGAGAGTCCTGCCCTGCCTCTTGAGAGCATAGACGACGTCCATGGCCGTGACCGTCTTCCTCCTGGCGTGCTCCGTGTAGGTGACGGCGTCGCGGATCACGTTCTCCAAGAAGATCTTGAGAACTCCTCTGGTCTCCTCGTAGATCAGACCGCTGATACGCTTCACACCGCCTCTGCGAGCCAGACGCCGAATCGCCGGCTTCGTGATCCCCTGGATGTTGTCGCGGAGGACCTTGCGGTGACGCTTGGCTCCTCCCTTGCCCAAACCCTTGCCTCCCTTTCCACGCCCAGACATTGTCGATCACGGCAAAGTCTCAAAAATCTGCACCAGAAATGAAAGAAATCAGAAGAGATTAGGCGAGAATTTGGAGAAGAATTTGCAGAGATGGAGACTTGCTGAGCGAGAAAGGAAAGAGGGAAGAACCTGAAAAAGTTCCGAATTGGATTGATTTTTGGAGGAGAGGGAGTGGGGATCTTTTTGTTGCTTCTGGAATGGGACGCGAATTTGTATTTATAGCAGGGGTTTGAGTTTAGGAAAAATCCGTTGAAGGACTTGGACCGTTGATGGTTTTGCTTTTGACGGCTGAGATTGATTATGTGTGCGTGCGGATAGATGACGTGGCTTTCGAGTGGGTGAGTGATAGAGGTTTTTTTTATTATTATTATTTTTGAAGCGGTTTTCTTTTGTGTTTGTTTTGTTTAATTTCTCGAGGGGAAATCTCAAACGTGTTTCGATTTCGGGCCGAAAAGTTGCGCGGGATGATTGGCGCCTCCGTCACCGTCAGGCAAGTACTTTTTGAAACTCGAAAAAATTATTATATGTGTTTAAATTATTATTATAAAATTAAAACCTAACCTAACATTTAAAATATCTTAAAACCCAACAGACGGAATATAAACCCAGGCCTTGAATTCCAGTTTCCAGCGCTTTAACCAAAAACGACAGTAATTCAGAGAAAATGAGTACTGTTGTTTTAACTTATGGATAGGTGATATAATCACACTCCCAAAAAAAAAAAACCCATATGGGAACATTTTATCAGATGGTACAATTTTGATTTTTAATATAAATAAATAACATATTTTTAAAAATATTTAAATGTGTAATATTATTGTAATTATGTGTTTTTTTAAATACTTAAACTTTTAATTTTATCACCTTCTTCTTCTTTGTCTTTTTGTTTTTGTTTTTCGTTCTATTTTTATTGCTTTGTGTTTCTCTACACGTTATTTTATACAAAAATAAATTTTATTTTAATTTAAATAGACCATTTACTAATACTACTATAGTTTACTCTATTTATTTCTATTCCCAATTAATGATAGTCTAATTTCCTCATTCTCTTGAAAATATATATTTTATCAATGGTTTAGATAAAGCCACTCATCTAATTAACATTTGTTTGGCATAATCATTTGAAACTCATCAATTTAAACTCTAATAATATAAAGCTTACACATGTTGTAATATAAAACAAACATATGTTATAATATAAAGCTTTCATATGCTACATGCTTTCAGTTCAACTTATCAGTTTCAACTCACTTCCTAAACGCTCTAAAAGATTATCACATGTGTAAACGAGGACAAGAAAATCAAGCAAAATTGAAGTAAACTGTAATTTCTACATGTCAACTTTTAAGCAATCAGATGGTTCAAAAAATAAGTATATATGCACTCCATCAAACTGATTGTTTACTTTTGAGTAAACCAATGGTTAACATACCAAGAAAGATTTTTAGAGCACGAATTTAGATACCTAATATACATTGAAGATCGAAATAAAAGAGAAAGAAGTGTAACAGACCATACATAATCTAACAATAATTTCATAACGTAAAGTTTAAGTCCTCATGCATTAAGATAATATATATAGATAAAAACATAATTTTTTCACACAAAGAAAACGAAATTCAAATGAGAATAGAAAAGTATCGATAGCGACAAAAATCATTGTGTTCACTCTTCATGGTTGAATATGCCAATGGCCGACGACGTCATGAGGGGAGGGAGGCGGATCTGTTACCAGTGTCAAGTAGAGGGGAAGCTCGTCATGGAGAGAGTTAGATATGTTGCCGCACTACGCGAAGAGATAGGGATAGCCTGTCTCCATAAAAATACATATTCCTCAAACTGGTCCCTGACTTTTGGTTTTGAAGGATTTACTACCTTGAAGTTTTCAAAATGTACATAATGGTCCTCTCTGTTAAGCTTCCATCCAAAACAAAATGTTAAAGTCTACCTGAGGTGCTTAATGCCCTTATATGGCGTTTGCTATGCAGGCTTTAGTCGTTTAAAATCATGAGTGTAAGTTAACACGATGCTTAGTGAACAAAATAAAACAATGGTTCCGTTTGGTTCATAGATTTGAATAGAGAATTTGAATAAAAATTTAAATTTTTGTGAGAAAAAATACTGTAGCAAAATGATTTAAATTAAAATTTGAGCCACGAAACAAATGCACTCTAAAAATGACAATAATGGTTTAAAAAAGAGCAAAACTTCTAATTTTGAGAACTTTGCATCTCCTTCTAAATTATCATGGTTTGAAACATTACTTTCTAAACTCAAGACTACATTTACGGTTTTTTCACAAATTTCATACTTTTTAAACACTAATTCTTTCGTGTGATGTTTTAGTATATGTTTAGTGTAAAGCTATCATATACTATAGTGTAAAACAAAAAATTTGTTAAAATATAAAGCTCTTGTATGTTATAATAGACAATTCTAACCACAGTTTTAACCACTCTTTTAAACATTTTATGTGTGCAGACATGCTTTTTTTTTTTTTTTAAGTATTGTATTCATAAATAAAACTCTTCATTTCAGGGGGGAAAAATAAGAAAAAGAAACTCTAGATTAATTTCTTCATGTAATTGACTAAAATATTCATCAAACCTGTGCACCCGCCCATTCAAAGGCAATAATATTCTACATATCACCGATAACTGATAGCTGCAGAAAGAAGCCAACTTTAATCAATTATCATGTTTTTATCATGCAAGTGCACCTCATGTGGATTTTAACGTTCAATTTTAGACAAAAACGTAACAGAGATGGGGATTGTACTTTTTAAAACCAAAAGACGGGCCAATTTAAGACAATATGTTTCAAAAAAAATAGGTCAAATGAGATTATTTCTCGTCATTTTTCATTCTTTTTGGATGAAGATTCTAACGGAAACAGTTAAGTAAAACTAAATAAAAAATATAGGAGGTAATGTGGCAATTAGCTTAAAGTTAAACCGTCACCAGTAAGACTGGTCATTTTTTAAAAGAGTTATTAACAATGATCTCTGAACTTTGAGATCTCTCATATTTTACGAGATCTTTCATATTTTACCTAATAAAATTTAGAAATCACATTGTCTTTTAAACTTTCAAAACCCTCATTTTGTTTGCCCTATGAACTTCCTATTTTTTATTCAAATAGATGGAATTGAGTCTACGTGATTCGCATATGGGTCACCTGTAAATGCAAAAATAAGACTTTAATACTCTCAAATTTTGTTTTGCGTTTACCTTCTCACTTACGGCCTTAAAAAAAAAAATCTTGTTTAGCAATAATATAAATATGTTTCTCCTTAACATTGAGTAGACCTCATACAATAACCGTCCTAGCTCTACCATATCTTTAGTTTCATTTCTTCTGGAACAATCACAAACACTTTTTTTATTATAGATCTACTGATAGAAATTCAATACGTAATCATGGCATTCAATGTATATTCCTGAATAATCTCATTTTTCAATTATTCAACCATTTCGTTTTACTAAGTTCAATATTAGTCATATTAGTCAATTTGTTCACCGTATCTCCTCAACTTTAATGCATAAACTCACCTTTTTTTATTATTCAAATTCAAATATTAACAAATAATATTGACTTATTAAATAAGTTACGCATTCAAAACAAGAAAAAATATGCATACAAAACAAATGAGAGCAGATAAAAAAAAGGGCCAAAACAAAACTTGAAGGTAATAAAATCTCATTTTTGCCCTTTTGTTGATACCTAAATTTTTGCAAGGCATAAATCTAAGCCCACATCAAGGTATAGTAGTTGATACTTAGACCCAAGCCATGCTTTGGGATCTCTAATTAGGTTGTGGTTTGAAAGGCCAATGAATGTAATCGGGCTCATTTTACTTTGTCCAATTAGATTTTTGGCCCACTTGGGAAGGCTTTATGTCTATGGGAAATTATATAAAATAAGTTATGCAGGAATTTAACCCAAAGTCAACCAAAAGGTACCATAACCCACTCTCAGAAGGATGCCCATAAGGCTCAAACTGGCCCACCCAACACAGTCATCCCACCAGGTTACCCGACCTAATCAACCCAAGTAGGTCAAACAACGAATATGATATTTCCATTTCACATAGAAGTCAAACTAGGCTTCTTTCCTAAAAACCCAAACTTGTACAAAAAATGAGAAAACAGTTTTTTAAGCCTCGTTGTCCCTTCTTACAAGCCACCCAATATAGTATGTGCGTCAGGTGACCTACTAGAGTCAAAACTAGGCTGAATGTCTTTTCAAAACCCCTTGGAAAGAGTTTTCCCGTGTCGGGTAACTACCTTATTTAGTATAAAACTCTTTACTTTGGCTGAAAATCACTCAACTAGAGATTTAAAATAGCAAGGCCTCAACTAAACTAGAAAGGCTATGATTTCTCAAGGCCTATCATCCTTGCCTATAAATACCTATCAACCTAAAGGCATTTAATCAACACAACCACCATTCTTCAATCCCAAAACAACAGCCATACCTCTAGTTCTTTTCAGCCTAGAAGCACTCTTATACTCTTGTTGAAAAATCAAAAGTTCTATGGTTTCTAACAAGGTCCCTCTAGAACAAATTTTTAGGTGTTTCCTCCCAGCGATGTCAATAGAGCAATAAACTCTTCAGGGAAACACCTTTCATTAGGACTGAAATACAAATATCTACAGCTATATTGAGCTCCCTCGGGTCAACTGCACCCCTGGTGCAATAAACGACACCACTTGAGGCGTCATATTTTCTTACTATTTCATATAGTCGGCCTAATAGACTTATCCTTGCCTCCACAAACTGGTTACGTTCTTCTCGCACACCATCTGCTTGCTTAGAGATCTCCTTTCGTTAAGTCCTCGTCACCATGGGGTTGGAATCACAACGGGCGTCGGCCTTAGAAACTCCTCTTATTGGGGTCACCTAGGTTTAGGTCGTACCTAGCCAAGCCCAACATTTGCTACTTGCAAAGACGACAACTTTAGCCACTTTTGATATTAGGGACGTGATCTCACTATTAATAGTCTTTGCCACCTAACACACTACCACCTCACGCCTGACTTAGACCAACCAAAAGAAACCATGAGAGCTACACCCTCCACGTTGGCAAGCCCGCCACAAAAGAGCTCCAACACCCTTATAGGTCATCTATGTGCAAATTATGTGGGCTTAATTTCATCTATTTGAATAGAAAATATGAAGTTTAAAGACAAAATGAGAAGCTTTAAAAATTTTAAGAGACAAAATAGTGATTAATAAAGTTCAAAAAATAAAATGTAAAATTTTAAAAGTTTAAAGATAAAATAATAATTTATAAAATTTCAGAGGTAAAAGAATAGGGGGTCTAAAGTTTAAGCACCATGGTTTAATAACCTTTTAAAACTTGGTAATCGGATTGGGCAAGTATACCTCACGATAAAACGACATGTCGCATTCATCCTCCCCATTCGGTGGCTGCTCAATCAAAGCCGTAAGCCCTTTTGTTGAGATTCGCACCGCGCTCTGTTCTGCTCCGCTGATAGCACAGCCATGGCCGCCTTCTTCGACCTCAATATTCCTTATTCGGAAGCCTCGCCCTCCGACAAGGCCACTCGCATAAACCTCGTGACGACGGCCATGGAGCTCGGCTACTCCGGAATCGCTTACAGCCGCACGATCAAGGGCGTCATGTCCGATCGCGACCGTTGCTCCATTCCCCTTCTCACCTTCTCCTCTCTCCTCAAGCTCTCTCCCTCTCTCTCCTCCTCCGTCCACTTCCACCGCGACCTCCTCGGCGTCCCACCCGCCTCCCCTTTCCGCCAGTACACGCGCCTGACCCTCGTCGCCGATAATCCCTCCCAGGTCCAGGCTCTCAATTCCGGAAACCCTATTTTGAAGACCTACGATCTGGTCTCCGTCCGGCCAATGAACCAGACCGTCTTCGACCAGGCCTGTGAGAAATTGGAGGTTTGCATTTTTTTTTTTTAAATCTCTGTTTGGTTGCTCGGAAAATTAAGACAAAAGGAATAAATATTTTTGTTGATTTAATTTTTATTTTTTGTTCATAATTGGCATAGGTACATATAATCACGATCGACTTCTCACAGAGGCTTCCTTTCCGTTTGAAACTGCCTATGATCAAAGCTGCTATTGAGGTTGTGTTCCTGATTGAAAATTATTTCGGAAAAATTTTCCGTAGAAAGTATTTTTGTGGGATTAATGTAGATTTGCTTTTTTGTTTGCAGCGAGGAGTATATTTTGAAATTACATATTCCGGTCTCATTACTGATATTCAATCAAGGAGGCAAATGATAGCAAGTGCGAAGGTAAGGTTATTTGAATTATATTACGATGGAACATAATTTTACATATTTTAGTATGTAAGCTTAAGAATTGTTGATCTTGATTATCTGGATGGAGTGATGCTATTTGAAAATTATTACGAATGAGGTATAATATGCATATTTTCATTTAAAGAGCATAGCATATGCAAGAATTTTTGAGCTGGTAAATAATGGTTTTGATTTTGACGTGGCCATCTCCGTGTTTGAATTTCTAACTGTCATGAATCTTGTCATGGTTGCGAGTAATGATTATGCCATTTTAATGGACAGTGATCAGCTTTTAATTGAAGTTGAGTTCATTTATCCCTTCGTAAATCTAATCATCTTCCCTGTGTTACACTGCTGAGCTTTCAGTTACTGGTAGATTGGACTCGAGGAAAAAATCTTATCATCTCTAGTGCTGCGCCTTCCTTGTATGAACTGAGAGGACCATATGATGTTGCAAACCTATCGTCTTTACTTGGGCTCTCTATGGAACGAGCTAAAGCGGCAGTCTCCAAAAATTGTAGGTATGATGACTTACAAAGACCTCACTGTCGTATTAACATAGTGTTTATTGGGCTGGAAACTTTCTATTCGAATGTATTGCAGGACTCTTATAACCAAAGCTTTGAGGAAGAAACAATTTCATAAAGAAACCATCAAGGTTGAACCGATATCATCAGGAGAACAAGTTGCCTCCAAATCTCGGTCTAGCGAATTGTTTTATTGGGACCCCATCTCTAGCGGTGAAGGTGATTTGCACCTACATGATATTGCAAAGGCTTTTGCTGCTTCCAGTGAAGCGTCAAAAAAAGTGAAACCCATTGATTTTACTTCCATTATTGGTGGCATGCCATCTCATGGCTTTCAAGTCAAGAATTTGATATCTAGAGCTCAGGCCACAGCCCAGCCACCTGAAAATAGTAAAAATGTTAATTTTGTTGGTAAATCCATAGAGTTGCTAAGTTCAAGTGATGGTAATTTAGAACGGCACAACAGGGTTGATCTTCCTGAACCAGGTCTAACTTCAGTAGACAAGGTCACGTCTAAGCTTCAAGCCTTAGAAAACCATCATTCTCAGATTTTATACGCTTGTGATGCTACAAGAGGCTTGTCAGATGCTGCGCAAACTGAAATTCCTTTGACAACTACGGAGGCAAAATCAAATAATCCTAGTCAGTCCACTGTGGATGTTGACTTGATTAGAATGGAAATTCAGGACACGCAATCACAGAAACCTGTCAACAGTTTTGAATTACATGTTAGTAAAAGTGGCATTGTTTTGGATTCTACTTCTCCAGTTCATTCTAAAGGAGAGACTTCCACTCCATCCGAAGGTAGCAGTATTCCGTTTCCAAAGGAAGATGAGAACTTGAGAAGTTCTAGTATAACACCAGAAGTGATAGGTCAGGATCTGACGGGCGAAGATTCAAATGACCTAGATACGAAAAATCAAGAAACATCTTTGCCCTCGATTAATTTAGGTTCGGATGAAAACTTTACAGATAAGGAACAATTTGAGGAACCTGAATATGATCCAGTTTTACTCATAGATCATGCTCCTTCACCGGAGTATGATGCGGTTAGAGTTGAACATAATTTATCAGCTGTAAATAGCGGACCACCAGACGTGACAATGGAGGATCAAAAGCATGGAAAAGCTGATACTGAAAGTAACCAGCTAACCTTGCTCCAATCTACGTCAGGTATATCTACTTCCTCTCAGTCCTTATAATGTGCTTCATTTTACTCAATAACTGGACGTGTGTTCCTTTATGAATTGTGCTTCGAACTTCGCATTGCTGGCATTCGAAAGATTAAATTCGATTTCAACTAAAGTCGTCTTTGAAATGTTTTGCTTATTTATTGCAGGGTCTAACAAAGCAAAAAGAAAGGTACCTCGTCAAGCTATGTTACTTCCTTTCAAGCTCAGGTTGAGTTCTTCACCTTTCAAGAAGAAGTCCCGCAGAAAGAAAACAAAAATCAAGATGGCCTAGTTTTGCAATGGCTTCATCTGCATGGAAGATTTTCGGGTCTGTCATTTGTGGAGCCGACCTTGAACTGAGTAAAATCAGCAAACATCCGGCGTTATAAAGGCAATTAATTTTAGTTGAGAGAGAGAGAGAGCAATTCTACGGGGCATTATAATAAGCATTACAAATTTTGGATGAGGGTTTTTTTTTTTTTTTTTTTTTTTTTTTTTTTTTTTTAAGGCAATATCAACTGATTTATTTTTTCCCGAGCAAAAAAAACAGAAAAGATTTATTTTTAGAAATTTTGTATTTTCATTTATTTCACCATGGGCTTGACAAGAACGGAGGAAACATGAGAGTTGGGGCCCTTTTGTAACACATGGCTTTCCAGAATTGAGCATATTTTTATGTGCCTCCAGGTTGTTTTTTTGTCAAATTTCCACTACAAACATGATCATTGCAACGCTATTACTTGTAGCTTTGATTTTTCTAATTAGGAAAATATATACTTTATAGGGTAACAAACTACAAAAACAGTGTCAAATGTCTAGTTAAAACATGAACGTCTAACTTCTAAGAAAACTTATTGTCTGGTTGTCTAGGGTGAAGTATGAATATGGATAAACATCACATCTATATACATTTTACTGTGTGTGCATGCGAGTATATTTCCATTACAATGATCACCAACGACTTGTGTTTTTTTAAAAATTAATTAGTCATTTACAAAGAATTGTTAAGCAGTGGTGTCGGCAAATGGCATCTCAAAAGGATTTGTTTAGGGGATGAACAAGCAAAGCGGCACCTGTGTCTTTGACTCTTTATGCTTAAATCAACAATTATTAGATCTCTTTTCCGAACTAGTAGGGGACTGGGAAGCTTGTTAATTACTCTATTAAGCAATAGTTACGGAAATAAGTACACAAAATTCTTCGACCAAAAAGCGCTACAAAGACGTAAAATGAATTCCGTCCGCGGCTTAATGGAGGACGAAGGCCAACGGGCAACCGAAGAAGACGATGTGGTGAGAAATATTGAAGCTTACTTTGAAGAGATTTTTTTGTCTATTAACCGGAGTCGAGGTGATCTTGAAGCGGTTGTAGAATCAGTGGAGTCGAAGTTGTTGGAGGAGTTGAGTGGTCTACTAGAAGAACCACTTACGGTAAAGGAGGTTCGGAAAGCGCTGTTTGATATTAAGCCGAACAAAGCCCCGGGGCCGGACGGGTTTCATGCAAGTTTTTTCCAAAAAAATTGGGTAGTTGTTGGGGAAGCTGTGACGCCTGTGAGCTTGGGAATTCATAACGGCCAAGCTTCGATAGAAATTAGAACCGCTTCATGTAACCAACGTTGTGCTTATACCGAAGTTAAAAGATCCGAAAGGGGTTGCTGATTTCCGCCCGATTAGTCTATGCAATGTTTCTTACAAAGTAGTGGCGAAAGCTCTAGCAAGCAGAATGAAGAAAGTTCTGCCTAGTATCAGCTCCCCGGAGCAAAGTGCATTTGTCCCGGGCCGTCTCATATCTGATAATATCTTGGTAGCCTTTGAAGTGCTTCACGCTACCCGACGGAAGACTAGTGGAAAAGATGACCTCATGGGCTTGAAGCTAGACATAAGCAAAGCATATGGCTGGATAGAGTGGCCTTTCCTTAACTGCATGCTTCAGAAGATGGGCTTTGGTAATGGAATGTGTTACTACTACCAAAATGTCGTTTGAAGTGAGAGGTAGCCCACGGGGATGCGTTAAACCAAGAAGAGGAAAAAGACAAGGGTGCCCTTCATCACCATATTTGTTCCTTACATGTGTGGAAGGACTATCAGCATTGATCAAGCGGGCAGAGGCATCGCAAAGTGTAGAAGGTGTGACGGTGGCCAGATGCACCCCACAAGTGTGTCACTCGCTATTTGCTGATGGTTCAATAATTCTTAACAAAGCAAGCAGACAGGGAGGCTTAGCTATTCTTGATATTTTGAACACCGATGCACGTGCATCTGGTCAAGTGATTAATTTTGTGAAGTCCAAAATTTCCTTTAGCCCCAGTGTTCAGGAAGAGGTGAAAAACGAGATTCAGGAATGTTTGCAGGTGCAAGTTGCAGAAGTTGATGCGCTTAAAGTACTCCAAGCAGTCAATTCAAATCTTACTCTGGCCAATGAGAGCATTCTTATTGAGGACATCATATCTTTACTGTCCCATGTTAGTAACTGGAAATGCTGCTTTATCTCAAGGGAGGGAAATTCTGTTGCTCATGCACTAGCTTATTCTGTTTACCATTCAAATTTAGGATGGATGGACACTGATGTAATTCCTCGTCTCTTGTCTCCCTTTGTTACCGCCGACTTGGCCTAATTCAAAAGCAGCAGCTTTCTTTCAAAAAAAAAAAAAAAAAAAAAATGGAAATAAGCAAGAGATGCGAAATAAAATCAAATCCACAAAGGTTTGTTGTTTTCTTTTTTTAGGAAAAAAGTTGAAGCCAGGTGCCTTAACTACTACTTTTTTTTTTAACAATTAACAGTGAGATCAAACTCAAGACATTTGTCCTAAAGTCCTCCTCAACCTCTCATCTTATTTACTTTTCTAGTGGAGTCGATTGTCATTTTCCTTAAGTGGTGGTAAATCCGTGTCCAACTTCTAGAGATGTTAATTAGGCTAGGCTGTCCAATAAACATGATGATACGGTATGAAAATTTTAGGCAAACATGACACGACAAGAGGTTGTGGGCCGCGTCGGCTCATAATTTTAACATTTGAGTCGGACACAATATCAAAAGACAAAAAATATGAACATAACACTATCCATTGAGCACAATAGGTCAGCTATTTTTTAATAGTTATATTACATATTTCTCAGTGATTTAAAAATTTACAATCTACATTGATATAATTAATGAATTCACCTTAAAAAATACCAAATAATTTACATAAATGAATTTATTTTTTTTTTGAATAATAATTTTACTTGAAAAGTGTTAAAAATATTTTTTTACAATACAAATTTGAAATGGCTTAGGGGTTGGGTCATTCCAACTGTCTATTATCTCTGAGAACATTACAGATATGCCATCTTTTTGGACTTTAGATTGAAATGTGCAATATGAAAAGAAAACTCTTTGAAAAAATGTCCCAAGTCACTTTTTTTTTTTTTTTTAATTCTATTCTTATATCAATTCTTGCGAGAGGCATATAATGCAAAAGTTTTTTTTTGCAAGTGGTAAAAGTCAATCCACTGTTCAATAACATGTCAGTAGATATAAATATCTTACTATCCTCCTGAGCATGATAAAACGCATGAGCATGAGATGTGTTTGGGCTATGGGCCAAGTCGGATCTATGTTTTTTTAATCTTTGACTAACCCAAACACGACATGAAGTTTCAATAGACCGAACCTAGCATGACATAAAATACACTTGGGTCTAGACGGCCAACATGATACGTTTGATATCTCTGCCAACTTCTAATGTAAATCTCTCTACCAACTTCTAATGTGAATCCACACCCATAAATGTTCCTTCCTTGGCTGAACCTATTTTTATCTCAAAATAGAGAATTGCTGAGAAAGAGAGAGTAAAAAAATCTCAGTTTGCTTATTTCAAGGAAGTTTTTCAGCTCATGAGTTAATTTACTAACTACCCAAGCATAACCCCAAGAAAGTTACAGAGGTATGTTATCAAAGTTAGTCGGCCCAAACCCCAATGTTATTTACAGTTAATTGGGTCTAAAATGTTTAAATATTCCAGCTTTTCCTGCCAGGCTTTCGGATCCTTAATACATTTTAAATAGTGTGGACTTTGTCGAATTTTTTGTGTCATTATTGAAATCGATTCATGGACTTAGTGGGTAACACGCCGCCGGCCGACAAAAAATCGAGAGGGCCGTTCTCCTAAGCCTTGGTGAACATAGCCTTTGATTCAATAATGAAGAACGTATATATAGCTAGCCTACTTTTCTCATGATTCAATAACATGTGACCGACCAAGTAGATAGCATAGAGATTAATGAATTAATAACATTATTAAACTGGCCTTGATGACAATATTGGGTTTGCCTATAATTAAAGGCAGAATAAGAGATTTAAAAGAGAGACTGAAGTTGGAAAATGCTACTTGCTGCTTATAAGTTTTGATTAAGCGTGGGACATATTTTTTGGGTCGAAAGTTAAGTCTCCATATTCGATGCTTTCTGATTAATCTCACTTTTAGTGGGTTTGGTATACATTGATATGGAAAGAGACAAAAATTGTTTCACTAGTAAGTCGTAATTCAGATTCTCTAGCTTCATGAGCATACTTGAATTTTGAATGGCCTATTTGACTTGGAGTTCGAAAAAGTGTTTGAATCTGTCCATTGGATGTGACCACAAATTCGTAAGAATTCTAAATAAGGGCCTAAATGAGTAGTGAATGAAAAGGATTCCCGAGGATGGTCTTAAATAGTGTTAAAAGGATGGCGTATCATGTATATATATTTTTTGAATGGGTTAATTTTCATTAAAACTAAGACAAGTACATAATCAGACTCAAGCAACTACTTAGGCTGGAAGACTTCGATTGCTTAAGACGGGGACTGAATATAGGTATCGAGATCCAGAGAAGAAAATCCTGTTCGATACAGACAAAAGAGCTCACTCAAAACTCATTTCTAGAACTCACATCAGTCAATGGGAGATGCCTGATGACCAAAGCCAAACTCTTCTCAACGAGGGTACACACAATGTGGCTTAGACTAAAATCTAGCTTGACTTTTAAACACCTTCTATTATTGCCAGATGGAGGAGTTATAACTAAACTTGAAGGAAAGGAGTCCTCCTCTATTATTACACACAAAATATAATAATACCAAACCAAAATACACATAAACATAAAAACATAGAGATAAAACTTTGACGTAGAGTCGACTTTCGCCGTTGTCATTGCCGTCTCTTCCATCTCCTCTTGGTTGTGAGTAATTCCGATCGTTGGCGATCTCTCCCCTTGCCGTCGATGTCATCAGGTCTGGCCCAATGCCAGTGCAGCAAGACAAGGAAGCCCACAACTCGCCGTCGTTCCTAAGACCCGGCCAGTCGCACCCCTCTTTCTTATGCTCTTGTAGAACCCATGCCACCGTTAGCCTTTTCCTCCTCTTGCTGAACAGCTTCTGGCCTTTTCTGCTCACTCGGTCTTTGTTTAGACTCCGACTGATTCTTCCTGCTGTTGTCTGACCATTCCTTTCACTTGGTTCCCCCAATCATAGCCATGGACAGCCATCCGATTTTGCTCCTAGCCATCTAGCACTTTGATCTCATTGGGTTCCTCCCTAACCAGCTCCTCCCAGCCGCACCGACATAGAAATCTGCCAGCTCCACTACCACTTGGCTATTGCAATGAGTCGACCTTTCTCCATCTTTGTTCTCCTCTATTCCCTCCCTTACTACGTTCTACCTCCCTCTCTCATTGGTCTGAGACCCAGCAGTAATCCTGGAGGTGACGCTGCCTGTTGGACCCGGAAGGAGAGGGGGCAGCACTATTCTCTTAAAAGACCCTCTAAACAGTAAAAGCTAACAGAACAAAATACACCTCTCGATTCTTACCAGCTCAAAAATTTTAATAATGATGCATTTTGAGGAAGACAAATGGAAAAATTTCAATAAGAAAGCCTATCATATATTTTGCAACTGTCAACTTCTACATATTAGTTGTCCAAATTTCAAGTTTCCAAGAGAGCATTTCGGAGGGGATTTTTTTTTTTTTTTCTAAGTTAGGAGAATAATGCACGAGCACGCATACTTGAACTTGGGGTGGCCCCACACCCAGGTTGGGCCTCGAACAAGTGCTAAGTCTGTCTTTTGGGCGTCTAAACATTTGTAAAAGACTAATCATGGAGTGCTTATTGGATAGATTTTTGAGTTTAATTCTAAGTTGCCTTTAAGGAGTTTGATTGCACCTTTCTTAGCTGTTATAATTTTTAATAGAAATGGTCATGCACCCTCTAAGAAAAGATAGAGTTTAAATATGACGATAGAGAAGGATATGAATAAGCTCCACGCGGAGTTAACAGTGTACACATGATATTTGATTCCATTCCATCCATGCACAAAGGATCAGAATCCGGATGATCAGTTAATCGAACTAAATGGTTGAGGAAAGAATTCATTTCGCTTGGAATCAAGAAAGTATTTCAAGTTAAAAAAAAAAAAATAGAGAGAAAGTATGCCTAAAAAAAAATTCTCAGGTTATCCCAAATAAAAAATAACAATGAGATCTTTTTGGTCATTATAATTCAAGTTAGATATTTTTATTCAAGAATAAAACTAGTTGAAATATTTAAACAATTTCTTTCTATTGTGTCTAACATGTGGTATTTTGTTTTTCTCCTTCTACTATATTTTGTGCACCAGTGATTTTGTTATGAGGGCAACATTAAGGTTTGTGGCGTAGGTATGGCATTAAGAGGGAGTATAGGGTCTACTTAATCAAAGTACATGAATTTGGTCACAACCAAAAAAGGTACAAACAACTTGGTGCTCCACCTTATTATTTCCCCCCCCCCCCAGTCGATCATTCACAAACTCAAACATTAATGGTAATGAAACCCTTTGTAGTCATTTCGCAAAAAAAAAAAAAAAAAAAAAAAAGCCGCTTTATAATAGTTATGATGTTAATCATGCATGTCAGTCATTTCATTTTTTTGATTATTAAATTTCTTTCAACAGGTTAAACACTTTAAACTTTTCTTTACTTTTGGTTAATAAGTGGTTGATTGAGATGACATCAAACTGAAAAAAACAATGATCCAGGAGGGCTACTTTTTATCTTTCCTATTTTGTTCCTTTTTTAAGTGTTAAGGCAACTTGCTAGTGCGTGATAATGAAATTCCTGCCGCAAAACTTGCACACTGCCAAACAATATATATTTTATGAGATATATATGGATGATTTGATTGATTTGCTAGGGCCACATTAGCTAGGGCTTGTGCCTGTCCATGTCCTGATCCGGCTCTTCCAAACAATTCTTATCTCTCTTTTTGCACCATCACAAACGAACCCTACCCTTGCAACCAAAAAGGATTCACCAATATACATGGTTTGATCCCTTCACATGAACCAAAACCTTGAGAAAGTCGAATACATACATGCATACATATATATATATATATATATATCACTTTATTAATAGTGTAAAATGGCCTTTTAGGTGGTAAGATCGCTTTCCACTACTACTATTAACTAGCACCTTATAATACCGAAGATATTAGAGAACTAATTGATTAACAAAGTACGCTTTTCTTATGGTTTAGAAATGTGACATATATAGAGTTAATAGAGTAGCTAGGCTCAGTGAAAGTAAAAAAGGGGAAAGGACATATTAGTGTTGATTACTTTAGAACACTGCATAAAATTCGACGCTATCACAATATTTACTCTCTTTTGGAATTTGGAGATAGTGACTTTCACTAATATCGCCATTTTGCTCTTTTCACCAGCCTCCTCTTCCTTTCTCAACGATGGTGACTTCGTTTTCAATCTTTTTTCAAGGCACAAATTTATTATTCGGATAAACTTTAACTAAAGCTCTCGATTATATTTGCTTTTAAGACCTTGTTATGAATGTGATGTGATGTAACCTCTCTCTTTTTGACCTTGGCTTCATTAGAATCTAAGAAATAATAGTGTGTTTGACAACTTTAGTTTAAATTTATAAGTCCAAATTTAAATAGTGTAAAATTTTTACATATTATAGTGTAAAAAAAAATACACTACACTATAAAACTTTCACATGTTACAATTTTTTGTTCAAACAAAGGTTGGCAGACACCCCATATGACACTGACAAGTTTGAGTTTCATACCTGTATGTCTCATTACATATAATTAATTTGTTTCTGAGGTTGCACAAAACAAATAGCAAAAATGCTTAACACTTAAATTGGTCTTTCTATTCCACATTGTCATTGAAATTATACAATCAGCTATATGTACACATGATCATTCAATCAACTTTAAGCTATAATTAAACATTGCTTAAAGTGAATTATTCACGCCCAAAATAACAGCAGACTAATTAAGACTTGAAATATCACTAATTAAGTTGCTATTATATAATACATCTGATTGCTAAAATTAACATGCAGGAACACTGGCTAGCTTGTATGAGCTTCCTCAATGACTAGCTAGATTAAGGAATTAGGTTTGAAGAGATAGCATCAAGAAAGTTGATCCAATTTTCATTGTCCTCATCAATAGTTTCCTCTCCAACATTAAGGTGGCTCCATTGAGCTTGAGAGCTCTTCTGATCAATTTCCTCGTTCCTTGCGAATCGTCCTCTTATGCGCGGTCGACTATCTGCCAATGTTTTCCTACAAGCATACTGAAACAGGAGAGGTATTTGAATTTTATAAGGAAGCTCATTCACTAAAAACATAAAATTGAAGGACAAAAAGATTTGATTCAAAGTTCTGTATGAATTACGTAATAAAACTGTCCTAATTAACCAAGATTAATATAAGTCAACTGAAAGAGATTAGCGGATTGGTACCTAAATAAGGGATAAAATGCAAGCGTATTGCTATTTAGATTTGATAAATGAATATTTAATATAAAGAAGTCATTAGATGTTACATCAAACACAGAGAAAAGTCAATAGCCTTGGGAGAGTTTTACACAAATATCTACAAAATTAGAACTTGAGTGAGTGCTTTTGACAATATGGAACTTACAATACACAAAAAGCAAAAAATTAATAATATGATCACTACACGATTCAATGAAAAAGGTCAAGAAGGTCAACATATATATATTGATATAATGAGAAATCTCTAGAAATTTAAGGCCTTTTGATTTTGGAACAAACGCATATATTTGACTTGAGTAATATATTGAGAATCGCTCCCTCTTATATATGTGTATGTAATTGCGGCTCTCATATAGTATGCGCACTAGACCACATGTGTAGGCGTGACTGATGAGCTCATTTTATGCCGTTAAATTAACCAATTACATTTGTTTGACTAAAACCGGCCATGACAGATATATTCTACATAGCATATAATCGTTTGATTTAGTTTCTAACTGAAAGTCATGGAGTTCACAATTAAATAAACCTATTATCATACATAAATAGGAAACCCTCCATAACTATTTGAATAGAAAACAAAAGTCATTGAACATGTACAGTTATATAACTGTATATATATGTGGAAAGACTCAAAGCACAAAAATATGATGGCGTGTATAAGTGACAAACAGTTCACGTCTATGAAAATAAAATATAAAAACAGAATACATAAGAGCTAAAATAGACATAGAAAAAAATAATTAAAAAAAGAAGAAAAGAAAACCTTAATCTTCTTGTTGAAATTCCTCTGGTTTCTCTTGCTTCTATACCTCTCAATTCTTTCCTTTCTCTCCTCCGGACTGTAACGACAGGCTCTGCTCATGCCTTCTATGATGGCACTGCTCTCGCTGGATAATGGGCTTTCTGATCGATAACTATGTTGCACCCTATTAATTCTCTGCCACTCATAATTATGAACAAACATTAATTAACAAATTGTCAAAACCAACGAGCTCAAAATTTCAAATTTTTAACGTATGCAATTCATGTACGTACACACATAACTTGTGTCTTGTGCATAAATTTCATCTTCGAAGAGTACCAAAAAATTGCATGTGACTAACTAGTCATTAAACGTTGCACTTGTCCGGAGATATAGGGTACAAGCAAATTAAAGCATAATTTGGAAAGCACGTACTTTCCATAATCTTTGCATGATTGAGAGAACAAAGCCATAATTAGGTCTCTTCACCTGTAAGTCTCCGGTGCTGTAGACCCTTCTCACGGGGCTCGTCTCGGCGGAGTCGAGCAACTCCGAAACCGATGAGAGGACTCGGTGGGCCCCATTCTTCTGGAGCGAGTGGCTGCTCACGCTTCGCTGAATTAGGCTCGGCTGCTGGTCAGCCGACCAGCCGACTGAGGTCGGTGAGCTGTAGCTGCTGCAGGCGCTGCTGCTGCTCCCTGCCTCCGAGATCAGCAGCGCCAGAGTCTCTCGCAGCGAGTCCACCTCCACCGCCGCTGCAGCCGCAGCCGCAAAAGCCAGCCGGTCATGATCATGAGGCTGAATCAGCAGAGGGGGCGGAGCTTGCAGAACCGGCACCGGATATTGCGAGTAGTCGTCGCCAAGGGCGTCGGCGGCGCGTGGGAATGCGGTTCCATCGTGTCCGTACATGGCGCTTGGGAGACGGAGGTGCGGAAATTAGAGCTGAGAGAATTGGAAGGGTGATGAAAGGCAATTATAAGAACACTAGCTAGTGAATGATGGAGATATGGGAAGAGGCTTGGGGGGGTTATAACTACTTAAATGCAGAAAGTTCAGCAAAAGAGTGAAAAACGTTAGGCGGGACCCACCGGTTCCGGGAGCTGGAGGATGACGGGGAAGATGACGTCATCTATGGTTGGGGGAGCTGGGGGTAAAGGAAAGCGTTGACATTGTTATTTGGCCTTTTGCCCTATAACACAAGAACTGATCATCGCGGTCAGGCCAGTCTTGGCCTACCACCACGCCGACCTGATCCGAACCAGCCAGCAGGTGTCGGTTTCTTATTGGGGACGCCTTCGCTAGGTGCTTGTTCCTTAGCTCCAACCTATTGATTACGATTATAAACAATATAATTACAATAAAGAATAAAAAATTATTAGAGCGTAAAATTTTCATGTGTTTAACTTTAAACTGAAGCTTAAACAAAAAAAATCTATATAACAAGTAATTTATAATAGTAGAATATATATAGATATATGTATAGTTGTCTAGTCAATAGACTGTACTGTGAAGTGTGGTGAATAGTAGTGACGTGGTGGTGAACCGTCGATGTGTTTGTCGCTGCCGATCATGAGTGAGTGCCAAGTGGTGGTGCACGTTTACATTTTGTTAAGAGAGCACATGCAGATTAAGGGATTATTTTTCGACTTTTACTTGACAACACTGTCATTATAACTTGATCATAATTTATAAATGGACTCCGACTCAAATTTGGTCCCCTTTCTCTCCCCTTACTATTTTTTAGTTTATTAACGATCCAGTTCTTTCTATTAATCAATTTCTGACTTGTTATGTTTATATTAACAAATCATTTATTTATTATTAATTGATGAAATAGTATTTTAAACCTTTGCTAATGAAAGCATGAAAATTTGTAAGTTAGTATAAAAGTTGATATTCTTTTAAAATTATTCATATTACTAAAAGTTACCCACTTACACCGAAACCTAGCAGGGGATACAAAAGTTATTGTCCCGGCCGAAAATTTCATATAATTTTCCACATAAGGCGAAGGAAAAAAATAAAAAATAGAATGATACTTGTACCAAAACAATACTTTAATTAGTGAGGCAAAACGATGATCTATATAATGTAGACTTACATATAGGCCTAAAATTCGTTCTCTAGCTTTCTTCTTCCCTGCTTTAGAGATCGGTGAATTTTGTTACATTCATAGACACAAAAGTAGTGAAGAATTCTTGGAAATGATATTCTGCACTTTGGGGACAAAGCTAGCTTTACACGTATCCAATGAATTTATATCATTATTCATGTATTGCAAACGCTTATATATAAAAATGTATATAATCATTTGGTTTATACCCAATTGCAATGTTCACTACTACCGATAAATTAATAAATTCGGTCAAACAAGGAAGCAGCAAGAGTAAAGCGGTTTTCGCTTGTGTGGAACAAGAGTGGACGTCCTATGTATATTTCTCCTCTTAGTTTTGAAAAGATCTTGACCACTAAAGATATCTAAAATCCTACCCAACTTGCATCTGGACAACAACAAAGACACATGGCCCCACCACTTAGATCCACAAAAGTGGAAGGGGAGACAGTAGAGCTAGAGATGGTATATATTTAATTAACACGCCCCCATGTGAAGGGCATATACAGTTTTCAATCATTTTTTTTTTAAAGGGAATGTACAGTTTTCAATCATATGCATAAAGATAAAGTGAAGACACCTAATTAATATTGAGCTAATCAAATTAGTTGACTAGTTATGATTAATTAATGCAAGTAAAAACAAATACTAAGCAAGTGCAGCAATCATTAACGTTACATCACAAACTAGTATATTGGGGTCTTAGGAATGATTCCTAAAAAAAATATGATTTTAAAGGGGCAGAGGGCCATTTATTTCATTTATGTTATTGTCATGCAATCACGAATTGAAGAATATGTTGGTCTTTGATAGAGTAAGTATGAAATATAACCTATTTGTGTGTGCGCCCTTTTTGTTAGTATTAGATTACATCAAAATCATATTAGACTTACTTTATAAAAAAAATCCTATAGTCCAAAATTATTGTTCAATATCAGTAGGACCTCATAGAATTCTCTAAATAACTTAGCTTAATAAGCTATTAATGCTGTGTTTCCTTTGTTAGGTAAAATTGTGCTGATTTAAACTTTTTATTTGAATTGTGTAGTCTAGATTGCAATCCAAACTGGTATCTGAATGCATAGTTAAAATGTAAATTTGGACAAGAACACAATCCCAATTTGTGTTTGAATAGGTGTGAAAAACAAAATAAATACTTACTATTCAAACTAAGTTGAATTGTTCGAATGGTGAACCAAACGGGAGAGGAGAGATGTACATAATGATGTGGGTCTTCCTTTTGCTGCATTTGGTGCCTGCAAGTTTGATTGAAGAAGAAAGGGAAGGAGTTGCAATGCATCTCATTTTTGGGACGTGTCATGCATTCTGTGGGATAATAAAAGAAACTATTCCAAGTCTTTGAATTTTTTTAGCTCTTGGTTGATTTTTTTAACCGGCCTAGGTCGTTTCTTTTTCATTATTATTTAGTGACCAAGATTTTGGTTGGGAATGGTTTGGTTAGACTATAGTTTTTATGAAAAGAAATATATATATATATATATATATATATATATTCACAACTTGCTATACATAGATTCTACTTATTGAAATGGTGCGTTTTGTTTTATGTTTTTCAAGAATGTCCCGATGATGTCGTGTTTTTAATTTTATGTTAAAGCTTCTATTTTAACAAAATCAAACTTAAGGTGTAAACATTTTTTAAGGCATGGGGTTAACCAAATTGGTCAAACTTAAGGTATTGTGGTATGTTAAAATGGTCTATTCGACGTTCGATTTGACTATATTTATCAAAAAAATAAGATTCTTTGACGTAAAATTAAAGACACAAATAATGATCGTAGCATTATAAAAAACACGATAAAACATGATATTTCGATAAGACATACTCATCCCATAATATATATATATATATATATAATCTTAGTTCCATAGAGAGTAACCTAATTTGTACTTTGATATAGTGTAAATGGTAAATCCTAATATCAAAACAAAGCAGGCCGAAGAGTCGTTTATGGACTTAAATCAACGGTTTCCAACAACCAAGATCCCGCACCAATTATAAGTTATAACTAGGGCTAAGCTAGAACTGAAAGCTTTAATGATATTTTAATTTCTCTGGCTGGGGTATTTTTATATTTTAAATGCCCATTATATATACATAAAAGTCCGGGAAAAAAAGTTTCGAGAAAAGAAAAAAAGCCTAAGGAGCTAACTTCTGGTTCCAATTCTCCTGAATTTTTGTGGTATAAATGCTATAGCTATATATCCGCTTAAATCTTTGCTGGTGATGATGCGCACTTTGAAAGACTTCTGATTCAATTTCTCGAGATCAGTAAAATATATATATATATATATATGTATATATGATTTACGGTCATATATATATGAGAGCTGGGCCCCGTCCGGTTGGGGACCTCTAATTAGCATCTTATTGTTTTCAAGTAGGTCCGTGAGAATCATCCATATCACTGGAAAAAGGGGGCAAGAACTGTCATTGAGAAATTACTCATCAATTAATGCTCACATAATCGATTGCCATGAAGACCTTTATAAACACATATATATATATATATATATATATATCATGTGAACAGTATTAGTGGTCCTCTTGCACCAAGTAACTAACTTATACATACATACATACATACATACATATATATATATACACACACCTACACACACAAGATGGTTTTCGTTATTGAATCAGTTTGGTCAATTAACGATCTAGCTAGGGCTCTTTTTTTTTGGGTTTGGCCAGCCAATTGGGAAGGAAGTTTTGTACTTGCAAAGCATGTGGTGTCGCGCATGAAAATGATATGTGAACACAACCGCCCCCGCCCAACGGCCAAAAACCGAGTCTACTTCAAAACCCACTTCTTCTCGCGATCCCAATTGTGCCCCCACTGCCGTATCGTAGCCAACGTAATGTTCACAGTGCTTATCTACCAACTTGTTGTACGCAGCTGTTTGCAGACATATCCCACTTGGCTACCTAGCTCCATCCATATTTGCCTTTTTTGATATTTTTTGTTAATTTTCCTTTTTCTATATTTGTTTGATTAGTACGCGCAACACGCAACTACACCTTTTTTTTCCCCCCTCAATTTTGCACGGAATCTCGATAACTGCAATATGCTTGATTCTTGAGTTGACTAATGATATCAAGTTACATAAAGATTTATTGACATATTTGTTAAAATTATTGAATAAAACTATAAACACTGTAATATATAAAAGTTTTATATTGTTTTAATAAAAAATGAGTTAGAATTAACTAAGGCAAAATAGGCAAATAAATTTTCTCTGCACTCAAGTCCCTGTTTATAGGCTTAGGAGTGCTGCGAGAATTTGAGTTTAAATCATTGTTGGCCATGTGTCATTGCATTTATTATTTGTCTCTCGATCTGATCGTACGCTATGCATTAAGACCTTAAGTTTTTGACTTTGTTTAATTATTGTATTCTGGATGACCTTCTTAAGAACGTCATTGTTTCCTTGCTTATTACGTATCTAAAATGTCATTGTATTTTTTTATAAACTCCAATCAAAGAATGCATGATCGTTTTGTAAAAGAATATTTTACATGACTAGTGTCTTATATAATCTCTCCTCTTTTCTCCCTCCACATTTTTTTTAATATGTGTAATGGTGCTTCGTAGTCAAGAAATTAAAAATAACAAGAAAGCCACTAATATCATGCAACACAAATATTTTCCTCTCTTCCTCCTTATAAAATATCTCCTTTTTAAAACTTATAAATTTTATGCATGGCAACTTCCTAGCTAGACTTAAACCTACATATAATCCTTTTTATTTTTATGACATTATAACCTCGCTACTTACAAAACAGTTCATCTTAATCTAATATGTAGTATACTTTTTAGACCGGGTCCCATTGTTTTGTTAGTAACATGATTATAACTATAGGGTTAAATAAGATTTGTAATACTCTTGAATTTTTAAAGTGGAATTTATTATGTTAAGCTTAATTATTAAGTGTGCCCGTGTAAATTGTCGTCGTTAATTTTAGTTATTTAAAGATTTTATTGTATTTGTTATATCTAAGGTTTGATTTTTGGTTTAAAAATATAAAATGATATTTTTATCCCACATTTTTCCTATAATTTCGAAAATGCTTTTGACTCCTTTTATTTTTCTCACTTCCCTCTCTCTTCCTCATTTTCTTCTTTCTTTCCCTTCTTTTTCACGTTTTCAGCCCTCTCTCCCGTCTCTCTCCTTCCCTCATTCCTGTCTCTCTTGCTCTCCCATTTTCTTTGCAAAATTTCATTCTCAAGCTTTAAACCTGTTGATTTGAAGTTAAGAGACGGAGATTCAAGCTAGAAATCCTTTTCAAAAACATTGATTTAAGGTTAGCTCTTTCTCTTTCCAAAATTTTGATTTTGTTTTGAATTTTTATGTATTTTGCAATCCGAGCTTCATTGAGCTTAGATAATGTTTAATCTAAGCTTATAGGACTTATTTTACTATGAATCTAAACTTTATTTGAACAAAAATTAGTTTAATCAAAATTTTTACATTTTTCTTAGATTTTCAAATCTATTGTGAAATTGAGTTTAAATTTGAGAAAAATTGTTCAAACTTGTTCTATTATGATTTCCTATGCTTTCTATATGATTTTCATGATATGGGAATTGAAAAACAGGTTTTAATTTGAGATTTGGAGCTTGGGAAGGTCGAGACTCGAAGTCTCGGGTTCCCTGATTTTACCAGTTTGACAGGCCGGATTCATGTGTTCGGCAAGAGGGATTCATACTATCGGCAGGCCGAACCTGAAAAAATTCGTCTGATCGGACCTAGTTTTTCGGCAGGCCGAACTGTACAATTTGGTAGGCTGGACCAGGGAATTCAGCAGGCCGACTGTGGACTTAAAAAATTATACTTTTCTTCTAGTTTTTAATGTTTAATTATTCCAAAATGTTTCAAAAAGGATTATAATTTTGTATTATGATTATTTTGAGTCAAAATGGCACATTGATAATTAAACTAACATAATGATATTTGTTGAAAGTAATTTATAATTTTAAATGCAGTTTTCAAGGTTTTAAATGTTTATGGAGCATACGTTGGATTTTATTTGGAGCTTACGTTATTGGATTTTAAATGAGTTAGGATATTTTCATCCCTTCCTTTGGTAGCCCTTTTTAAATTGTTTTGGACAAGTCCATCTCTTAAATGTTTTCTTTTAATAATGATTTCTGTCATTGATTTTGAAGAATTGTATTTTGATATTTATTTCAGATTTTCAAAACCCGTACGGTGACGTTTTATTAAAGATTTGTTCAAGTAAGTGTTTATCAATCTTTATAAATAAATTTTTGAGACTTGTTTTAGTAAATATGATTTGTGAATGATATTTGAAAATAACTTGTTTTTAATTAATTATCCTACTGAGCCTTCTGCTCATGTTCCTTCTAGGTTTTAAAGAGGGAGGAAGGTCCCAGGATCGGAACCTGGCTCTTGGGATTGAAATGGTATTTTCTATGTAACTGTGGTATGACACCTATACTGTACGACTTGTCCCAATGTCACTGTTGATGTCACTTTCGTCTTTGTGAGCCCCATCGCGTCATCTATTTCAAAGACGATTTTCAGTATTTTTATATTATTATTATTATTGATGTTATTTGTATTTTATTTACCTACCCACCTTCGTGGCTAGCTTCCACGTGATGGTGAATAAGAATGAGATCTCGGCCCCATCTTCGTGGTATTCACGTGATGGTGACTGCCGATGATATCATTTATTTCTGATGATATTTATTTTAAATGAGAAATCTACTTAATTTATTTATTTTCGACATATCTTTATTCATTTTCCTGTCTATTTACATTAATTTTCATTTTATTTACCTAAAACTACTGACCCCTCCGTGGCGTCACAAGATTGTTCTCTATGTATATGCATGTATATATCAGTTAAAACTTGATATTGGATTGACTAACATGCATTGGTGGATTCAGAAGGTTTAGATGACAGATTAAGACTGAAAGATTTCATGAATGCATGTTGTTCATAATCTTCTTTTTTGGTATTTAACTTTTCGTTCTTGCTAGATCGGTACTGCTGTGAAAGGAAAAGAAAAGCATCTTGAGAGTATCCAATATTAGTTTCTCGGTCCTATGGTATGCGCAAAATAATGCATGCCTAGCTAGCTAGGCAATGATGTTTGTTGAAAAATGCTGGTGGGGTTTTCTTCCAGACATGAAAAAAAGCAAAAAATAAAAAATAATAAAAAACAATAAAAAAATTCGTTGTGCCAATTTGATCAATAATAAAGATAACGAAATGGGCATTGGGGTAGTCTTACCCAACATCCTACGCGTACAGGGTTTGTGGGCTTGTCAAATGGGGTCAATATATATAAGGCAAAAAACAGTTTTCCCCACCACAATAAGTGATTCTCTGACCAGTTTGGGATTCGGTTAATTATGTTATATATCAACCTCAAGCCTTCAAGCCCGGATGTGAAATGTGATCGAAATTGCATTTCACAACTATTTTTAAAATTGTGAAAAGACTTCACCTTAAATAAAAACACTTTGTCCGTTTATGATCTCAATTTTGATAAGAAGTGAATTCTGATGAATGCTGATTAATTTGGGATCCCCATCAACGCTCCAATGGGCACACTGGCCAATATAAATATATATACATATTTCTAGATTTATTTCATTCAATTGGACTTTGATGTGCAGAATTATTATGTCTTCTTGATTGACAGCATAATTATTTGAAGATATGCATTCACAGAGTTTTATTTATTTATTTATTTATTATGGGAAAAAGCTGAACATGTTAAGAACTTAAAAAAAAAAATCAAAAGGAAATATGATACATATGTTTTGTGTGAGTGAAAATTATGAAAAAAGAGAAATATTTAAGGAATAAGAAACAAGTAAACAAATGGATAAAATTCCTTTGCCATGAGTGCTAACAAAAGCGATCCCGGACTTTCTGCTCCATTTATTGATGTAAAAGTTGCAAAACGAATCACGCTTCCAATGTTATTTGTCTGTATTATTGTTTTTTCATAGCCTTAAAAAAAAACTCATCTCCATCTTTAATTGTTGCATCTTCTCAATAAAAACAAACAGTTGACAATTTCATGCCAATTTTGGTAAGTGATCGACCAATTAATTCATGATTCAGTTTTAATAACATGTCTAGATCGGAACGATAGTTTTTTTTAAAAAAATGCCAGTATAACGTTTAATATAATATAATATATATAATTATACATGTAGGGACGAGGCCGAAATTAATCGGAATGGGAACATAACTAATGATTAGGGCAAATAAAAACATACAAATTTTTAGATGACAAAATACAAATTTAGGAGAAAAGAGGTGCAAAAACATAAGTTTTATAAAATTTTATGTACAAAATTAAAAAGAAAAAAGTTCAAAGAATGGTTGTTTACCTTTTTATGTGGTTGGCTTCGCATCTCTATGAGATAAGTAAGCTATGCGCCATGAGTTTAGCCCGTGGATCGATCTGTGCCCCCAAGGAAAAGCTATTGCATTTAATGCAAGCTCCTTAAATATATATATTGTCATATTGACTAAAATAACCTAGGTTGTTCTCTAATTTTCTTCTTCCTTCATCTTGCTTTATTCCTTCCTCTCCACTAATCAGCCACCGATCCCGTCTCACTTTTCTTTTTCATCTGCAACATCTTACCTTCTCTCTCTTCTTTACAACATTGCCTTCCAGAAAACTCCGATCTGCTACCATGAATCACCACTTTGTCGCTGCAGGCCCGGCACCATTGCCACCACAATTGCCTTCGATTTTCTTTGTGATTTCACCATCGATCTACGCTTCTCCGCGCGAATTCTGAGACGCCGCAATAGAAATTGGGGAGCATCATCGGTGAGTTGCCAGTCTCGACGCCTCCCCAACACTAGAATGACGGAATGTCAGAGGTCCTCGCGAGGAAGATCTCTTTGGCGCAGTTTAGAGTTCTGTAATTTCTTTATGTCTTTTTAATTTGTGTCAGTCTCTGTTATTTTTTGGATTTTTATAATTTATAGGTAGTTTTGTTGGATTTTGTATATTTTTTAATATCTTTTTAAATTTTTTGCTTTCTTCAAATTGGCTGCTACCGATAATGGCTGCTTCCGGCATATTCGAGATGTGCCTGCCAGGAACTCGGTGGTTGCTGCTCAACAACTCAACGGCTACTGGCTGGTAACGGTATCTTGGTGGATACCGGCCCGGATACGACCGTGATACCAGATATATGCCGGTTATTATTTTAAGGTTATATTTAGTATTTCAATTGTAGTATGATAAAGTGGTTGTGTATTCTCCCTAAATTTTTTTCATGATATAAATCAATTCAAACATTAGATTTGTGGCTGTGAATAACATATTGTGTGTGTATGTGTGTGTGTGTGTGTATATATACACACTTATTTACATTCCCAAATGCCAAATTTCTATACTCTTGAACCCCGACGAGTCTCCACATCACCTGTCACTTCCAATTAAGGAACACTCATTTTATAAGCGAATTTGGTTCTAAAGTTGACAAATTATCATGATCGATATTAGAAAGATGTGGCAGCAGCTATTTAAGATAAGCGATGACAATCAGCATTATACCGCCCTATTTTCGGTTTGAGAGCTTTCATTCGCAAAGAAGAAAGAAGGATTCTCTCGAGTCTCCACTACAGCATACATAATGGACTTTGCGGCCTATATATTGGACCATGTGATCAAGGGTGGTCAACTCGTTTTTTACCTTTTGTCAAAAGAATCCAAACATATCAACCCGAAAAAATTAAAAGCCAGTCGGGAAAGCTCCGTGGCCAGCTAGTTTTTTAATCTTTCTTTTATATATGGCTTCTTTACTAATATTTAAGATGGTCGTACTTCTACGTATACAGAAGTGATAATACTAACATGATGTTTTAATTATTTAGATTATTTTTACAAGTTTATAATGTTACATTGAATAAATATCATATTTTATTTTTACTTCTATGTGTTATATCAAAAGTACGGTTCTTTAGGAGGAATCATGGACAAAACATACTACATGTTCTTACTAGTTTCTTTGCCCCGTTGTGAGATGTTTATGATGAGTCATTTCTCCATTGAATCTTTCGCAAGAACAATAAGCCCAATAGGTCCATTAAAGACGAAAAAAAGGCTGAGCCCAAGCTTTTGTCCTTGTTATCCTCAACTCAGTGGAGGCCCATACAAAACAAACTATCCCTCATCAGATTACTGAAATCTTGTTTTTGATTAAAAAAGAGGCTCAAGGTGAGCGGCACTTTTTCTCATACGCATAAAAAGAGGGTCTTGTTTCTGTGTTATTTATTAATAACGAGTGTGATCAACACAATCAGAAGTAAACATTGGAAGGATTTTCCTGCAGCATATGAGAGATTTATCTTATAGCTTATTTTTGTTTTACAGTATAGCAGTACCAACTATGTAGTTGGAAGGGAATTGTCAAAGGCATCAAACTAAACACATCTTGTATTTTATAACCCATGACAGCTTGAACAAATTCATGAGCTGCAGTACAGCCGAAAGTAGCTTGCCTATGTCTGTTTTGGTTTCTTATATGTACGGCAGGTACCATATGATGTATATCACCATCTTTTCTTTCTGATCTTCCTAGAGAAACATTTGGGGAGTCTTTGTCAAGATTAGTTCATTTCGTTACTTCGGTAATAATCAAAAGGTTTCTCTAAATTCTAAGTTCTTATCGCACCTTTTACTCAATTTGTTTATCATCAAAATTGCAAATAATTATATGTTGTCTTTTGCTAGAGCAGTGCTATACAATCGAACGGTGCTCCCTAATGGCGCAACTGCCCTGTCGTGTGTGATTGTATTTTTCTTTTTGTGAGTTCACCTATTATATAACAACACCTCATCCTATCTTAAAAAAGACATTACTAAAAGATTACTAAATTAAAGTTGTTAGCCATATCATTCTATGCCCTTTCTCCCTAAAACATTTTTCAACTTTTTGTCAAAACTAAGAAAAAGCAAGAGTTAATTAGAGCTCAAAACATAAAAAAAATCCTCACCTAAAAAGGCCATTTAAATTTTTTAAATTCATGGTTGTTATTCTTAACTCATGTTCACGTCTTTGATTTCAATTAATCACAGGAGATAACTATTAAATTCTCTCCTCCATATACCTAGTGCTAGTTTAAGTAGGTTTTTTTTTAACCATCCAATAATGTTTATTATATTTCTTATAACATTTCATTATGATATAGTATCCAGGCAAAACACTATATTATTAATAAATATTCCTTACACATGCGGTGCCATTCAAAATTTCCTATCATAAGTTCTCCAAGCATAAAAAACAAAGAACAATATACCCTTGTGATCTTAAGTAAGCCAATGATATGATTTGTAATTCCAACTCAACAAACCCACTAAAAGAAGCAAAAAATACGACAAAACACCTTAAAACTAATCATTTCAATCCACTAAAAAAATAATTAATTCAATATTATAATCCAAGGCATGCCATGTCCAATATTTGAGAGTTGAAGATCTTGGTTGACTAAAAGGTCCTAAACCCAACCAATAAATTACCTTTTTCATCCACCCTTTTTCTAGTTAAATCTCCTCTCTCCTTGCAACAACGTTGTTCTAGAGGAATCATTTTTCTCAAAGCCAAAAAATTAAAAAAAATAACATAAAAACAAATTTTCCCATGCTTTGTTTTTTTTTTTTATATATTCTGTTTTAATTTTGTCTTGGCCTATGCGTTTTTGTCTCCTCAGAAGGAGATGCTTCTGGGTTTTGATAAATTTCCTCTTTTGATTTTTACAGTTATTTTGTGGAATCTAATAATATCACTAATCTCATCTCCACCAAAATATATCCACACACGTAAACGTAAAAACCAACCAGTATAAATTCATAAACATAATACTTCAAAATACAACAATAACATTAATATGGAATATAATCCAAGACGAGCCAAATTTCTTAATAATATCATACATAACAGTACTCTAGTGATGATCTGCTAAAAGCGCTTGAGATCGCTTCTCATACCGAAAACCATTCTTCTTAGAATCATCCGCAGACCAAACAAAGATACCATGAAGCCGTTTCTGTCTCTTGAGCCTAGTACACGCCGTGAAAAACCCGTTCTCCGGCGACAATCCTCCGCTCCCGTCGCTAATAAAGCTCGTCAAAACCCTCCCACCGTGGTAATTAGAACTTTGGGTGTTGAAATAATCTATAAACTCATCCACTGTGGTGCCCTCATCATAGGCATAGAATTGGAAATTCACATAGTCAATAAAGTGCCCGTATTTTTTCCACAACGCCAAATAATGGCTTTGGACTTGGTCATCATCAAAAGGGGCAATGGAAGCAAAGGAGATGACCCCATTTTTCTTCAAAGTCTTTATCAGCCGTCCGATGCATTCGGCGAAAGTGTGGGGATCGGAGCTGAAATGCTCGTAGTCGATGTCGATTCCATCTAGGTTGTATTGTTTGAGGATGTCAGTAAGAGTGGAAACAGCATTGGACACCCACGAGTCGACCGAGGAAGGGTTGAAATAAGCATAACCACTTCCAACACTGTCTCCTCCGAGGCTTAGGGCAACTTTGACATTGGAATGGGATTTTTTGATGGAGGAGACATGGGACGGGCTCAAGTTGTCGGAGTCCCAGAAGACGTTAAACTTTCCGTTTGTCGGAGACGTGCCGGAGGGGTCGTAGTCTATGGCGAAGGAGAGAATGAAGTGGATATCGACGTTTGGGTTGATGGGGACGTCGGAGAATTTGACGTTGTTGAACTCGGCTCCTATGTATTCCCGAAAGAGGCTTTTGTTTGAGGGGTGCCCTTGGCCTAATTGGGCGGTGATCAAGAGTAGTAGTAGTGTTTGGAAGAATAAAAGGGCGGTGATGAGCTTTCGAGTTGGTGCCATTGAAGTTTGTGGAGTCTTTTGTGGCTGGTGATGGGTCTGAAATTAATGGTGGATTGTTGCAACTACATATATAATGGTTATAGCATTAGCACGTTGTGTGGGATTTTGACAAATGGCTTTAAGAAAAAATGGAAAATTTTTTGGCCGGCCTTTTTTTCAAAATTTTCAAATGCCAAAATGAATGTGATAGTGTGCCGTCGCCGTAGTTGGGGTCTGCGGTGTTCCTTTTTTTTTTTTGGCCACATCACATCAAAGAAAGATGAATTCTAAAATATCTCCCACCCCACAATATGATATTTTATACATCAACGTTGATCTATCGGGGGACTAAAAGAACAAAGCCTTCTAGGCGTTGAAACAAAGAAAAAGGACCATGGTGGTTATCTCTTTGTGTCTATATTAATTTGATATATAAATCTACTAGACCATGGGAATAAAGGTACAAAATTTACCGCTAAAATTAATTTTTTTAAGGTAAATCACTAAATTAAATTGACTAATTTATTCCTTATATATAGATATATCTTGACATTATGTTGATAGTTGGAATTGATGACTTTATAAGTCTGAACAAAAATTTAAATTTTTGTGTGAAAAGTTTTATGATAAAAAAATCTGAATTATGATTTAAACGGACGAAATAAATGATTGGTGAATGAATAAAATTTTCTATTGTGAAGATAGGCATGTGTAGCAGAAAATTGAAGTATTTGGGTCAAGCAAATTTGTAAATAAGTACATGCCACAACTTAGAGGGAACTTCATGATTTATTAATATAATGTATATATAGTTGGTGGGATTAAAGCGGTTGGGACACGGTTCTTTGGACCTAATTTTCCGTTAAGGCCAAGAAATTATCTTTTGACCCATAAATCATCCTCCTCTTCCACAAAGATTATCTCAAGGTCACACGCTTTCACCCTAATTCTTCACGCACAATAGGTCCATCAGACAAGATCGGGAAAGTTCATTTGGGCATTAATTCCGACCCAATTTACATTGATAAAAAACAAAGTTAGTACCATTTTTTGCAAATGAAACTTAATTAAGCAACCTAATCTCTTTAACAAATTTTGGTTCCATATGACTTATATACAAGTCAAGTTACAATTTACTTTGACACTGTTATTATTTAGGGATGTTTGCTATAGATTTCTAAATTCAAGATGCAAGTTGTTAAAAATAAATATTTATGAAAGCAAAATGCTAACGTACGAGTTGTTACAGGTATAGCCAACCAGTAAAATCACATCAAATTTCACGTAAAAATAGAAAGTTCAAATCCTCCTAAGTTCAAAAAAGAAAAATGCTACTGTAAGAAGCAATTTTGCATTTCAACCTAACAAAGTCTCTATTTACAAGCATGCAAGTTTAAGTGTAAGTTAGGCCTAGAAAATATGGATTTGTGATTTTAAATATAGAAACATGCTAGTAATAATAAAAGGGTGTTTGAAACTTCCTACATTGTAAAACAAAAGGTTGCCACAGTGTCAAGCTCTCATATGCTACAGTTTTTAAACTTAAAATGCCAGTTACAAATGAAGTTCTAAATAGAAATTAACATATATTTATGATCCCTAGTCCAAACAACTACAAACATGGTGCACTCAAGTTCGTCACAAGTCTTGCATAATTGGTTAAACATTGCTGGATAGAAGGTGGCAGAGTGTTTTCCTCATAAAAGCAGGGCCCAATTCAAATGAGGGATTTTTTAATGCAAGCTTAAAAATAGTAGTTGGTACTTCGACACAACTCCAAGCTTATTTCTGCGTTACCCTAATGTGGAAGAAAAGCCATGTGCCACCAACGACCACAGTACAACTCTAAACGACAATAATTGATGTTGGTACAAAAAGAGCCTCTTCATTGCTAAAAGCATGACCACCCTGCCCTGAAAGCAAAAACTTCAAACAGTGGACTACCCCATCTTTAGTTAAAGGCCAATTTATCTAGCTACAGATATTTGTGGTCGATGGTTGATTATCACATCTGTACATGGTCAATTCCGAAGGGGAAATTTACATGGGCCAATGCTTTGGGCCCAGCATTTAATTTTACCCCTTGGAATGGTATTAAATTTGGTAGCTAGAAGATATAATCAAGGAAAAATACATCTCAGTGGAAATATATATATATATATATATATATATATAAATGGTGTGGATTTAATGGATATGTTTCTAATAGGCTGTTATTTTTAGTCATTTGATATAAACCTAATGATTGTACTATAATAGATGCTTGACTAAAAAAATTTATGATAATTAATCTTATCACACAGTATCATTAATTGTTATTAAAATATATTTTTATTGAAAATATAATCATAGAAAACAAGTCTATGTATAAACATATATGGTAGCTATACCATGACTTTTTAACGTGAAGATGATCAAGAAGTAATAATACTTTCTTTTCCTGCTAAAGGTAGGGGGGAAAAAGTGCTTTACACGCTAAACTCTCTCCTATATTGGTAAATTAGTTGTGCATATACTAAGCCTACTTACACAGAAATGTCCAGCTCAGGGACCACAATTGCATGTGAGAAAAGGAGAATAAAGAAGATATATATAGCAAAAATAAAAAAAGCGCCACACCTACTTGACTGTTCTGATCCATTTTTTTTTTTTTTTTTGTACTATTAAGAATGATAAATTGAACTTGAATGTAGTACTTTAATTTAGTGGTGTTGCAACATCATCATGAATGTGGACGTCTGCTTTTTTATCAAAAACACTTGGGATACCATGGTCATTATAACGACCAAGAGAAAGTAGCCAAATTGAAAAGGTGATTCATTTTGAGATAGTCTGGTCCTGCAGCTATATCCTTAACTGATTTTTTTTAAAATGAAGATATTTATTAAATTATGTACAATAAATACTAAATTGCATGTTCCCTAGAAAAAAATAAAGTAAAACACGTGTTGAAGTTTATATTATGAATTTCAGACATGATCAAAATTGTAGTTGATACTCTGCAACTATTCAACTCAACTAATGCTCTTTTTCATCCCTTTCAGACTAGATAAGCATCATTTTTCAAACAATGAAACATAAATGAAAGCTCTTAATGTAGAAGGCAAAAATGTAACACCTAAAAATCTAATTAAGTATGATCAGTAAGTAAAATAATGAATTAGTATGCCTTAATGTAATTTAAACTTAATTTAATTATTTTGTAGTATTTTTAAATTAATCTCATTTTTAATTATTCTTAATTGTTAATTTAAATATTGAAACAAAACAATTTATCAAATACCTAACATGTCCCTATTTGGAAAACCGTATGCTGGATAGAGTTTTGCATCTAAAAAACCACCATGTCCCTCCTTTATTTAAACTCTTCTCTCCCTCTCTTTCCTTTCACTCTCTCATACTCATCCCCATTTCTCTTTTCCCCCTCTCTCTCTTTTTTATCCAAAAATTTGAGCAAGAGCTTTGATTCCCAACTGGAATTGTAAATCAACGAACACATTTTACCCACCACAAACTCGATTTAAGGATTAATTTGAGGTTAGTTTGTTTTATTTTCAAAATTTCAAATTTTGCTCCAAATTCTTCGATTCTCTTTGCAAGTTGAAATCCGAGTTTTTTTATCTTAAAAACTCTTCAATCTAAGTTAGTGAAACCGAAATCATCCTAAATCTAAGCTCGATCGGACAAAAACAAGTTAAATCAAGTTTTTCCTCTTTTTTCTCATTTTTGGAATAATTTGAAAATATATATGTAAAACTTGTTTAAAAATGTTTAAATATTTTCTAATATGTGTTTCTGTCACTTCTGAACATTATGCATGCTTTGAGAACTGAAAAACATGTTTAAAATGAGATTTCAAGCTCGGAGAGGCCGAGGCTCAAAATCTGGAATTTCTTAGATTTTGCCAATTTGGCAGGACGATCATGAGCATCAGCAGGTCGGATTCATGGGTCTGACAGGTCGGAGTCATCTTTACGGTGGGCCAAACCTGAAGCAGTTTGGCAGGCCGGTTTTGGACGGCTGGTAGGCCAAATTGTGGAAGTTTGGCAGGCCGACCGGGCCTTGTAAAATTTGTTTTTTTCATCAATTTCACTGTTTAAAGCATAAATAGAGACTTTAACCTTATGACATAATTTTGTGAACATAAATAACATACTAAGACACCATAAGATAGTATAGTATTGTAAAATACGCTAAGTTAGATATTAATGAATCTAGTTCACATTTAAAATTGCTCGTGGTTCCATAGAGCTAACGTATAACGGGTCGGGACTATGATACTGTGCTTCTGTGTTGGATATCGAAGTAGGACTCTATACCTCTTTCTTTGGTAGTCATGTTTTAAAAAGAGTTTTGGCCACACAATGATTTCTTTCAAATTGTTTTCAAGAAATGATTGAAATAAATTTATATGTTATTTTCATTAACCATTGAATGATGAGATGATCAAAATGAATGAATGTAAATGAATATATAAAAGCAATTATTGGTGTAAATACGGGGCCATTTGGTATTAATTTCAAAATAGATGAAAATATTAATAAATTTTTTTTAAAAATTATGCTGAAAGTGTTTTTAAAATTTTTACCTCGAAAAACGTACGAAAACATTTCTAAAAATTTTGAGAACAAACCAAACGGGCCCGTACATAATTTTCGTGAACGCTCAAGCTCGTTACGTTTTGTCCAGTGATGTTTTCTGTTTCACATTAAGGAAAAATTTTTTTTTTTTTGGCAGAACTCTTTCTCAAAGGAATTTAATTCTTGGGCACTCTACTTATCATCATCATTGAGTAAGACCATTAACATTTGACGTTGGGGGTAACATGGGCTTGAATGACGGGTTAACGCATGAAACAGGTTGATAAAATTCTTAAAGTTAACGAGATCTTACCAGCAAGGCATACTTCTGACTGCATTTCCTTCCCCTCAAGCAAAAGAGGCAGTTAGCCCCACCTTTTTGTTTCTAGACCCTTATCCGTTCAGTAGTACTTTTGTATCCAACCATAGGCCATACACATACAAAGTCCCTTTTTTGCTCTGAAAAAAAAAAAAAAAATCTTGTGTGTGTGATGGGAGGCATGAATCTCTAACCTATTAGTTGATGAATAGGGTGTTTAGAAAGTGTAGTTTAAGCTAGTTTTGATTAAAAATGTTGTAGTATGTGAGAACTTTATATTGCAATTTATTTTTTCTTAATATTATAATATGTAAGAACTTAACATCTTAACAATCGAAAGTTTTTTAGATTTCCAAACACATAAGTCTCCACATAGAACCTCCTTGCCACCATTTCACAACCACTGAATGATCCACATATAAAGTCCTTGTCATAAATTATCAAATTCTGTCATATATACGCTACTTCATTAGCAGACCCACGCTTGATCAGTTTGGTCTATGGAGAGCCAAACACCACCAATGGGACCTCAACCAATGGCCAATGGGACCTTACCTTCTTAGTTTGACTTTACCACTTAAGCATTGTAAGATATAGTATCATCTATTACATAATATATATACTATGTATACATGCAAGTTGGAGGTGATAAGCACACTCCTAAAAAACACCTAATTAATTTAGTTAAATTGGGTCCGTTTGGTAAATGGATTCGAATTAGTAATTTGATTTAAATTATATGATTTAAATTAAGATTTAAGTTAGTGATTTGAATTGTTATCTGAATTGATGTTTAGATGTGCGTTTAAGTTTTAATATAAATATGGAATAAAATTGAAATTTGTGTTTCGAGAGGTAGTAAAAATAGTTTTGATTTATTGACAAATCTAATAAAATCTTAATGTCGATATTAAAAAAATATATAATATAGATCTTAATTTATTCCTCTCTTTACTATGAACACAATAAAAAAAAAATAATCTCATTTGGATATCAAAAGAAGAAGTTATAATTTGTTTCTTCAAATATAGAAGAGAGAATTTCAGCTTGTGTTGTAGAAAAAATTTCCAAATATCAAAAGTTTAGAAGGGTTTAGAACGCTAAAAACTTAGATTGTTAGTACTCAAAGGAGGCAAACGAACACTTATCTAAGGATTCTTGATATTCGAATCCAAATTTAAAACTCTTGAGTCCAAAAAATACTCCAACCAAACACACTTGTATTTATAAGAAAATTTTGGGTGTTAAGTAACTGCTATAGTAATCGTAATTACTATAATAGTCGTAGTGGCTACAATAACCCATTAGTTTTAATTTTATTATTTACATTGACGTTTGCGTTTATGTCAACAAGATACATACATGGTGAATAGACATAATTGATTATTCATCACAAAATTAATATTATTATTATTATTATTAAGAAAAGCCCGCAACGCGGTCATAAAGCTCTAAAACTATGTTTACTTGGTGCTTTTGAAGAAGATCCTCCGTGGTTCACATGGAAAAAATACTTGAATTAAGAGGTTAATAAGAGCCTCTTTGCTCTCTCTCTCTCTCTAAAATTCCCTTTTAATTTTATTACTTTCCTTAGTTTTTATAACAAATTTATTTATCTCAGTTATAGTCCAAACTTCAAATTGCTAATCTAATTACATATAATTAATTTCAAAAGTACAGGAAATCTCATTCTGCTGTACGTCACCCGGGAAGACTGATATTCAATACCCAAATTTGGTCTCTGCTCTTAGAAGTTAGAAGTTGCTTTTCTACCGACCTGAGTGGAACTGCACAAAACTTTTACTAAAAGGGGTTATGAATTTGGAATTGGAGGTTATGTGGAGCATAAGCTTATTATGGTGGAAAGGGTAAAAAATTCTTCTTTCACTGTAAATGTCAGTAAAAGGGTAATATCAAAATTGGGAAGAGACTGATAAAGATTGAAGTAAATCACAAGGCAGCATATTCATGGAGCATGTCCCAAGTAACAGTTCCACTTCGCTGAATAATATAATATATTACAGAAGGAAGGCCATATGATAATTTTTTGTTTGGCAATGTCTGGTCTATTTTGCATTTTTCCTTTTGCAGCAACTTAAAAAAAGGAAAAAAGAAGAAGAAGAAGAAGAAGAAGTCAATTAAAGGAGATTCTAGGACCATGGATGATCCAATTCCCTGAATCCCACATGGGTAATCTTGCTACGTGTCAAAAATCTGATGCAGACATTTATAAAGATCAGGGCAAAATTTAGGGTACAACATTCATTTTTACCGTACATTTTAACACTTATATTATCTATCACTTAAAGCATGTTGTTGGTTGTAAATTTTAAACGTAAATAGTTGTAAATTAAATTGTAATAATTAAAATAGTAATACCTGTAATCAAAGTAAAATATATATCCTACTATAAAGCTCTCAAAAATGAAATGAAATACTGATTTTTCCTTAAGAGTCCACCACATTTTTTAGGAATTGACTACATTGCAAATCAGAATTATGTTGGAAATTAATTGTTGTGACAATACAATTAATATAAGCTTTAGAGAAATTAATAACGCTAATTAATGAGGGGCCATTAGAATATTAGAATAAATGCAAGGGAAGATCCCGATTATTTTTTTTTGGTTATAAATGACTTTCATCATGAAAATTATCTTCTTTCGCACCATTATGGTAACAATCAATGCAAACGTGCAGTACACTCTGGATTTTCACAGCATTAGTGGTGATAAAATCTGTATTTATACAATGCTTGATTTGGTACTTTTTTTTAATTACTTTCTCTACTAATGCAATTCTTAAAAAATATTTTTAAGAAATTGTAATCCTTAAACCTTCTATTTCTTAATAGGAATCAAAATCAAGAATGATTAATAAATAGGAGCTTTTACGGCAAGAAATATTTATCGATAGTGTATGTTTTTAAATGTTAAATATGATAAAAATTTATTAAAAAAAAATGTAAAATTAAGTATCTCTAACACGGATAAAAAACAAGGGAGCTTTACAAGTATGTTATTTTTTTAGACTGTCAATTAAAATATGCTACATGAAAAAAAAAAAAACTCTTTAAAAAATGTCACAAGCCACTTATTTTTTAATAATTTTACTTTTATATTAGTTCTTGTGAGTGACGTATAATGAAAGTTTTTTTTACAAGTGGTAAAAGTCAATTCACTATAGTCAATAATATGGCAGTGGGCATAAATATCTCCCCAACAGTAAAATAATTGGTTTTTTTTTTTTTTTCTGGTCCCCTTTTTGCTTGAAAATTTTGATAGACTGCTAACGCAGATGAATTAGATGTAGACCCATAATTGTATCTATTTTATACGGATGTCCAATATTGTAGCAGCATACATTTTCTCGTAATATGCTTTTCTTTTTACAAAACAACGTGCATACTTATATGAATACGCAATGTCCACGGCCATAAAAAATAAAAATCAAAATCGACCCCTTCTTGTTGTAGTTGTTATTGTTGTTGTTATTATTTTAAAAAAACTACATCATATATATAATTATTATTTTAAAAAGCTACAACATATATATATATATATGTATGCTTTTGTTTTTCTGAGAGTACATGTATAGAATTTTTAATTTTATTTTTATTTTTTGCAAGGGCTAATAACTAATGCTTCATTTAGTAATATCGCTCCAACTATATAATTGTAACTACTATAGTGTTGAGCTCTTACATATTACATTTAACTTTTAGTTTTAACTACGTTGACAAACACACTCTAAAATAAAAAAAAAAGTTATGAGGAAATTTTAGAATTTTTTGTGGGGAATGTATATATTAATATAATGCAATATATATTTTTTTGAGGGATAATACAATATATTTATGCATATAGAACTTTTAAAAATTAAAAATAAAAATAAAAATTTTAGTTGGAATTCCTACTAGGTCTTAATTGGCTTCTTGAGTGCATTTACACCTTGGATGCTTATGAAAAAAGTTACAACAAAATAAAAAAAAAAAAATCGGAATGTGGCAAAGAAGGAAGGAGAGTTTCAAATTCCTAAAAAAAAAAAAGGTCATATTAGAATTTTTTGGCCAAGTCTGATCCTTTTTCCCCTCAAATTTTGCCGTCCTAGCGTTGGTCTTGATTCTTAGTTTTAAACTAGTATTTGTGTGTGTTTTTTCTTTTATGTTCTCCTTCCTTTCGGCGCGTTTGGACAAGGGTTTTCTTCTTTCCAAAAACGGTGTTGAAAGGTCATGATATAATTGGGCCCTAAAGTGAGATCATTTCATTTAAAAAAAAAAAAAAGAAAGTAACCCCAATATATAAACAGAGAGGAGAAATAGTAGCAGCCAACTGGGGCCAAATGGAAATTCTCCAAGTCAATGATAAAATCACAAGAAAACCATATTCTTTGTCCCTCAACAAATTTAAGAGCAGGTAACCTTTTCATATGGGTGGCAAAATAAACTATGCCGCAAAAACATACCATAGGTTAATACCTAACATCAAGAGTAGTTTGTTTCACTTGAAAGCTTTTGAAATGCACCAACGGTTGATAGGGTGTTTGGTTAATGGTGGGAACTATTAGTGGGAACCGTTTTTATTGTATTAGGTGAGAGCTTTAACTGTAGCAACTTTTTTTTCGTTTTACTGTAGCATGTGAGAGTTTTACACTATTTATAACTGAGTTTATGGTTTACACCATTTTTAACCAAACAACCTCTAAGTTGGCAAAAATAGTGCATTTTTCTGATGGATGGGAAACGAGAGCAACAAGAAGTCCTTGGTTTTGGCTAAGATGGGCAATGAAGGGGGTTTCTGGAAACAAAAAAAAAAAAAAGTGTAGAAAATACTTTGCCACCAAACAACATGTGCCCGCTAACATCACTCTTTATCACGTGGGGTTCGTTCGCCACCAAATTCAAACCCCACTTGTGTCTTCTTCCTTTTGATCATCTTCCAAGTTTCTTCTCCCAATTATCTGCTCTTCTGTTTATCAACGATTCTTTTCTTCACTATGCTAATGAGTATTTTTTTTTTTTTTGAAGGAATGCTAATGAGTATTAAGGATGATTAACTACATAATTATAGCTGCTACATTAAATTATTTATTAATTTATCTCTTTATTTTAAGAAACTATAGGGGTATTTTTTGAATTTAAAAAACTCATTTTAATTTCATCCCTTGTAAACCTTGTAGACTTTACAAATAAAAAAAGAAGAAGAATAAAATACATAAATACTCTTAATTTAATCAAATTTATTTCTTAAAAATATTGAGAACGAAAGAATCATATAAGAATTATATGTATAAAACAAAAATTAGGATTTTCTTTTGATCTCATATAATAAGGAGAGAGGATCTTAAGAGGATGAAACTTGGAAGAGAGTCAAGGGAGAATTATCCGTTTAGTAATTCTTTTGTTCTAGGTAAATATATGAAATGATAATGTTTTGAGAAATATGTTAAGACTATTTTAGAAATTGTGTTTAGTTGTATATGGTGATATGTTTTTGAAAAAAATAATTTTTAATAAAAATTATTAATGTCAACAAAATCAAATTTAATTTTAAAGACACTAAATATTAATATAATAATTAGAAATAATAAATAAAATTAAAAATTGGACATTTTTTAAGTTAAAATAAAAAAGAGGAAGTCTTCCTCTTCCTCCTTGACATCGCTTGCTAATGAGGCTGTAATGATGGCAATCAATGAAGATTTGAGCCTAAGCATGAGGGATATGTGCGATGATTGTTAGGGTGGGACGGTTTGACGCTAGCGATGGGTGCAAAGTTTGGACGGAGGTCTTGCTTGAGTTGCGATGACGACGAGATCTGCACGAGCTACAACAAGGTGGGGGTCAAATTCGTTAGGCGACAACGAGATCCTCATGGGGATAGGTTGAATGAGATCCACTGCGTATGTTCACAAGCTTCCCTCCCATCTCAAGCTTCTCTCTCGTCATGAACTGGCCAATATTGTAGTCACAAACGTTGGGGAGGAGTTGGGGCCGGTGGGTTGTGGTAGGGGTGTTTCAATGAGGGGCATGCTTCAGTGAGGCAAGGGTCTCCGGTAAGGAAGGGGTGGCTACGTTGGTTTTCAAGACAAAGAAAACAACTTTTTTTTTCCCTTTTTGGGGCATTTTTGGGGTGGTTTTTCAAATAAGTTTTTATCTTGGGCCAAAATTTTAACCAAACATTTTTAAAACTATTTTTATTTTTTGTGTTTTTGAAAATAACAAAAAACTTTTAAAAAATATAACCAATATCTCATAACATGAAATGAATGAACAGGGTATTACCCCCCAAATTTTGGTGAAATAACATGGAATCAATGAACAAGGTACTATCCCCCATCAAAATATTGAACTCAGACAAAGTCCAAGTGCATGCATTAAAAAGACGACGAAAGTAAATCGAGTAAAGTTTTAAACTTTAGAATCCATAACATTAAAAAAAGAAGAAGGTCTAGCTAGGGTCTGAATGCATTTGTTTCTAGATTGATTATTGGAACAATTTCTGTCCGAACTAATGCATAAAAAAGTACCCTTTCAGAGTTGGTATCCTCTCTTATCCACTCGCTACTTCTTGTGGCCGTTGTACCACTATTATTACCTATAATTAAAAAGTTTTTTAAGGTGGGTCGCAAATAGTCTAACAGTAATTTTACATTTGATTTTATTATTATGTAGAGTTCAAATTATAATATAAAACGCTTACATATTATAATTTTTAGTTCTAACTATATTTTTTAAACATCTCTTTTGAATATTCCACTCTTTAGTCGTCTTAAGACTATCTCCACTCATCAATGAATGCTGGTTACAAAATTTGACCTCAACAATCTTCTTTAGTTTATCCTATGTGAAGAAGTTAGAGCCTAGTTTGTGTTTTCCTTCAAGAAAACATAGAGCCATTTTTTTTAATTCAAAATCCAAAATTCAAACTAGTAATAACCAAAACCATATAAGATCCTTACACCGCGATGAATATTTTCACACATGATTCCTTGAAAAAAAAAAAAAAAAAACAAAGAAAAGAGGTCATAGGCATTGGGCCATAAACGGAGGCCGACCTCGGCTCTCATCAATAGCAAAAATCCTGTCGTTAATAATAAATAGACATGTTAAGTCAGCAGTATTAATAACAAACAAATAATTTTGTCCCTAACCTTCCACCAAGTAAAGAAAAAATGGTCCATCATAATCCTTGCAAACTAGTTCCAGAAGATAGGGAGGGTTATTTCTGTAATATGAAGAAAACTGAAGGACGACATCCGAAAGCGGAAGCGGAATCAGCTTTCAAAAATTTTCAAAAAAGATAATTAAAGCTTTGTTGTCTATTTATAACGGTCGGGCATTGCGATCAAAAACGGATCTCTTTTAACGCCGTTGGCGCTCCAACCGTCACCTCGCTGCCGTCCTTGGAATTATCAAAAACGCTCCCAAACACCTTCTAATTTAAAAAAAAAAATTATTTTTAAATTTTTAAGATTATTTTATTAAACACAGTCTCAGTCACAAAACTGCTCATTTGCAATTGCTTCTCTCTCACATAGTTCTGCTCTCTCTCTCTCTCTCTCTCTTAACTCTGCTAATATATATGTGTATGTATAGAGAGAGAGAGATATATATTATAATCGAAGCCCTGAGAAATAGGGAAGATTGCAAATTGATATAAACGAGCTCCAGGACTTTGTCTTTCTAAGAATCATCTTCATCATTATCGCCATTGCTTCAAGAATCTGTCTCTCTCTGTCATGCTTTCTATTATCGGCAATTGAAGCCGAAGCAGATTGTTCAAAGGCCGACATTTTGATTTCATCGTGAGTTTCTAATTTTAATCTGATTAAATTTGGTTTCAAATCGCGGAAAAAGATTTGGTTTCGATCCGTCATTTTCGATCCGTTTCAGATTCATCAGTTTTGTTGGTCTCTCTGTTGTCAAATCTTATGTTTGGTTGAAAAGAAGAAGATATTTTGATATTTGATATTTGATATTTGATTTTTTAGTTTTCTTGATGCATTGTGTCCTGCATTGTTTCATTGGTCAAATCTCCGAGTTCTGAGCTTTTATGGAGACTGCCAAGCTAGATTTTTTTTCCTTCTTCTTGACGAGTTAAACGGAGCTGCGTTGACTCAGTGAGTTCGATTCTGGTCTCCGAGTGATTAACAGCTTGACTTGCGGAGCAGAAATGGGAAAAATCTGAATAATACATTTATTATTTATTTGTGATTTAAGTCAAATTCAACCTAGATTTTCTTCTCTTTTTTCTCATTGCACAATTGGGGTTTGTTATTTGCTAAATCAGCATCAATTTGTGTCCAGATAAGTTGATTTTGGGTTGACTCGTTGATTTTTACGGATCGGTAGAGGTCTGAGATTTCTTCCAAAGCATTATAGAGCTATGGATTCCGTTCAATCACAGCAGAGAAAAGGAGGTTTGGTGTCTCTCTCACCCTCTCAGACGCCACGGTCGAGCGACAAGGCAGTTCGGGATCTGCGATCTGCGGAATCAAATTCGTCAAGCAAGCACGATAAAGACAAGGGTGTCAATGTGCAAGTTCTTGTGCGTTGTAGGTAAGGACAGAAGAACTGAAGTGGATTGTTTTTAATTCTTTACCGAGCTATATATATAGATTTGATAACTTTGATTGCATTTTGTAGGCCTCTGAGTGAGGATGAGTTGAGGTTACATACGCCAGTTGTGGTAACTTGCAACGAGAATAGAAGGGAAGTTTCTGCAATTCAGAATATAGCTAACAAGCAAATTGACAGAACCTTTGCGTTTGACAAGGTTTGTGGAATGTCTTTTGGTATTTAAGTCTTGCATGAAATAGTTGGAGGATGAATGTGAACATTAATTTTTGAAGTTCAGGTCTTCGGTCCAGCATCCCAACAGAAGGAGTTATATGACCAGGCTGTGTCTCCTATTGTGTTTGAAGTACTTGAGGGCTATAATTGCACCATTTTTGCCTATGGGCAGACAGGCACAGGGAAAACATACACGATGGAAGGTGGAGCAAGAAAAAAGGTTTGATGATCAAACTTATAACGCAACTTTGGAGCATAACAACACTTGCTTTCGGTTCAGCTATTTTTATTTATTTTATTCTGTTTTATTTGTTTGATAGAATGGAGAGTTTCCAAGTGATGCGGGTGTTATCCCAAGAGCTGTCAAACAAATTTTTGACATATTAGAATCTCAGAGTGCCGAGTATAGCATGAAAGTGACCTTTCTAGAGCTGTACAATGAGGAGATTACTGATCTCCTGGCCCCAGAGGAAACCACGAAATTTATAGATGACAAGTCTAAAAAACCCATCGCTCTCATGGAGGACGGAAAGGGAGGTGTCTTCGTTAGGGGACTGGAAGAAGAAATAGTATGTACTGCGAATGAAATCTACAAAATATTGGAGAAGGGTTCTGCAAAAAGGCGCACAGCTGAAACTCTTCTTAACAAACAAAGCAGTCGTTCTCACTCAATATTTTCCATCACAATTCACATTAAGGAATGTACACCAGAGGGGGAAGAAATGATCAAATGTGGGAAGCTGAATCTTGTCGACCTTGCTGGTTCTGAAAACATTTCTCGTTCTGGTGCCAGAGAGGTATGGTGTGGCATATGCATGTGGTGTTAATTATGGGTGCACTTTGACTAACAGAATATTATGGTCAGGTCTTTATTAAAAGTGTGTTTCAAGTTATTCTTCCTTTGCACGTTGCTCCGAAAATAACTCTAAGGAGCTTTAGAACTCTTGCATTTCTGAAAAGATATTTTATCTTTATATACTTGCAGGGCAGAGCTAGGGAAGCTGGAGAGATAAATAAAAGCTTGCTTACTCTTGGTCGTGTCATTAATGCACTGGTCGAACACTCTGGTCATATTCCATACAGGTGTTGATCGAATATTATGTTTCCAGTCAATTCCTGTGAACACGTTTAACTCCCATCTTTTGCAATATCAGGGATAGCAAGCTAACAAGATTGCTAAGGGACTCCTTGGGAGGGAAAACGAAGACATGCATAATTGCCACAATATCACCCTCCATCCATTGTCTGGAAGAAACGCTCAGCACTCTTGATTATGCCCACCGTGCCAAAAATATAAAGAACAAACCAGAGGTCAGTGGTCTGTTTGTTCACTCTTGTTTTGGTGCAATCCTGTATTCTGAAATATTAAGCATTACTGCATTGCAATTTCTTCCCTTGCTTTTTTGTAACGATTTTCAAAAAATTGATGTTTCAGGTAAATCAAAAAATGATGAAGTCTGCTTTGATCAAGGACTTGTACTCTGAAATTGACAGGCTTAAGCAAGGTTATTCACTGATTCTAAGATACTAGCTCTCTCTTTCTTGAACGCCCTCTACCTGTTTCCCTTTTCTTTTTTATTTCCCCTCATTTTCCCTAGAAAAGAGCTGTATTACTCACTGATTGTGAATGCTACATTGTTCTTTTTCATTGTATTAGAGGTATATGCTGCAAGAGAGAAGAATGGAATCTATATACCACGAGATCGTTACCTTCATGAAGAAGCAGAGAAAAAGGTCCAATCCTTTTCATGGTTGGATTAGGGAATATTTCCCTTAGTGTCTCATTTGTCTTATAACCTCTCCTCAACATCTTTTTTTTTCCCTCTTAGGCAATGACTGAAAAGATAGAGCGCATGGAACTCGAATCTGACTCCAAAGATAAGGTATTCTCAATAAAGATTGTATTTTAGTGTCATTGTTACCAGGTCTTTCAATGTGCAAGTTGAGGCAATAACACTACATGAATTTGAACAGCAAATTATGGAGCTTCAAGAACTCTACAATGCTCAACAAGTTCTAACTGCAGAACTAAGTGAGAAACTTGAACGGACTGAGGTAACTTTTTATTTTATATTGAACCATATGATTCATGTTTCAAATCAACTATACAAATTTAAACTCATCCTGTTGTATGTGTCAGAAAAAACTTGAGCAAACTGAACAAGTGTTGTTTGATCTTGAAGAAAAGCATCGACAGGCAAATGTGACAATAAAAGAGAAGGAATTTTTGATATCCATTCTCCTCAAATCTGGTGAGTAAAAAGTCAATCTTTTGTTTATTTATTCTGTACAGTGATTTTGCTGAATACTAACTTCCACACTTTCTCTGGTTTACATGTATGGACTTTATATGCTTTCACAAGTTTGTAACTCTTGTGACTGAAATATTAACTTCTTCTCCGTGTTACTTCTTTCAGAGAAAGCACTTGTTGAGCGTGCAGTTGAACTTCGAACAGAGCTAGAGAATGCTGCATCAGACGTCTCAAGTTTATCTGCTAAAATTGGTTTGTGTCATGTATTTTGGACGTTGAATTTCTTGGATATTCTTTCCAAAAATGCTAATAGTTTGTCGTACTTCTTCCAGAACGCAAGGATAAAATTGAAGATGGGAACAAACTACTTGTGCAGAAGTTCCAATCCCAATTAACTCAACAACTTGAAATCTTGCACAAGACTGTTGCAGTTTCTGTGACACAACAGGAACAACAACTGAAAGACATGGATGAAGATATGAAGTCCTTTGTATCAACAAAGGCTGAGGTAAAATCTTAACAAGACGCTCAAATTGCATTTGTAAGGTTGATTGTACGTCTATATAAATAACCTTGTTTTCTTGCTCGCTTGAAGGCTACTGAAGAACTTCGAGACAGGCTGGGGAAGTTGAAGACCATGTATGGTTCAGGTATTGAAGCTTTGGATGACATTTCTGGGGAACTTGAAGGGAATTCTAGGTCAACTTTTGTTGACCTGAATTCTGAGGTCTCTAAGCATGCTTCTGCACTAGAGGATGTAAGTATATCCAACTTTATTTCAAACTGCGTTCTCTCTCTGCTGTAGCTGACTTCATTTATACGATTCAGCTATTCAAAGGAATTGCCTCAGAAGCTGATGCGTTACTTAACGATCTTGAAAGTAGCCTTAACAAGCAAGAGGAGAAGCTTTCTGCATATGCTCAACAACAGCGTGAGGTTTGTAACTAACTGCCATCTCCGTTCAATTGATATTCAAAGGAAAGGTGTGCAGATTGTCATCATTTCTATGCAACATTTCTATCTTTTATGAAATATTAAATACAGGCACATGCCAGAGCAGTGGAAACTGCACGTTCAATTTCTAAAATTACTGTGGACTTCTTCAACACTTTAGACACGCATGCATCCAATTTGACCCAAATTGTAGAAGAAGCACAGAGTGTAAATGATCAGAAGCTGTCTGAATTTGAAAAGAAATTTGAGGTGATTGCAAATCATCAGTTAACTGAAAGATCATGAATAATATTGCGCTTACAAAGTCTAATTCACTTTTTTTAACCCATAGGAGTGTGCTGCTGATGAGGAACGGCAATTATTGGAAAAAGTGGCAGAGCTGCTAACAAGTTCAAATGCTAGAAAGAAAAGCCTGGTAACTTTACTTTTTTATCTTTCAAGAAGATGCTAAATGTATCACTTGTTTAATTTCAAGAAGCATGTTGTTGTAAGCTATATCGGATAACATAATACACCTATCCTTTAGGTCCAATTGGCGGTAAATGATCTTAGGGAGAGTGCAACCAGTAGGACCATCAAGCTGCAGCAAGAGATGTCAACCATGCAAGACTCGACATCCTCTGTTAAAGGCAAGTGGACAGTTCATATGGAAGAAACAGAATCTCACCACGTGGAAGATACTTCTGCTGTAGAATCTGGAAAGAAAGACCTAGAGGAGGTTCTTCATAACTGGTAAGGATCACTTCATTCCCGCATGCATTGATGTGAGTTCTCTTTTTATAATATGCTTCTGAACTTAATCCAAAACAACGTGGTGCAGTTTGAAGAAGGCAAAAACAGGTGCACAACAATGGAGGAATGCTCAAGAATCCTTGATCAGTTTGGAAAGCAAAAATGTTGCTTCTGTGGATTCCATTGTCAGGTATGCTGCTTTCCTCACACGTTTTGGCACAGGTTAAATATTGTTAAACATTCATCACTAATTTTTTGTTCCTCAAAAACATTTGATCAGGGAAGGGACAGAAGCCATTGAAACCCTACGTGCGAGGTTTTCCTCTGCCGTGTCAGCTGCACTCGAAGATGCAGCTATTGCAAACAGGAACATGCTTTCATCCATTGATCGTCAGTATCTATTTTTACATGCTCCTTTGTTGGTTTGTTTGTGCTTGTATAACAAATTCTATGACTGAGGAAAACTTGTCTTTTCAGAGTCATTACAACTTGATCATGATGCATGTGGAAACCTAAACTCGATGATTGCTCCTTGCTGTGGAGATCTGAGGGAACTGAAAGGTGGTCATTACCACAAGATTGTAGAAATCACAGAGAATGCAGGAAAATGTCTTCTGGATGAATATGTGGTAAGACAATATTCGGCCCCACGTTTCTCTTTCTGTCTTTATCTTATGTTCTCTGCTTAAAACATAAATTGGGACATACCATTTTGTTTTTCAACTTGACAAAGCCTGTTTCGATGTATAACAATTGTGTTTTTCAACTTGAAAAACAATCAGGTGGACGAACCATCTTGTTCCACACCAAGAAAAAGGTCATTCAATCTACCAAGCGTTGCCTCCATTGAAGAACTTAGAACCCCTTCTTTTGAGGAATTGTTGAAGTCATTTTGGGACTTGAAATCTGTAAAGCAGGCAAATGGGGATGTAAAACACATTATTGCAGGTGCTTATGAGGCTGCTCAATCATTAAGAGATTCCAGAGTTCCTCTTACAGCTATTAACTGAGGAGAGAGGAGCTTTCTCAGACAAGTATAGTGGAGAGAGAAAAAAGCGTGTACATATAGTATATGGTCTAATATGTACTCTGTTGACTGAGCACCCATATTCGTTATTTTTTTCTTTCTTAAGGAGGAGAATATACTATATTCTTTATTATTTGTGTTTCTTTTCTTGTAAGGCATGTCATTCGTTGGCGGTGTTTGTGTTTGTATCTGCTAATGAAAAAAAATACAAGCAATTGGCTTGTTCCATCTATCCATCTTGTACCCTATGCTTTATCTCAGTTCAGCAGATATCAAATTTGTTCGACCAAAACTAGTAATTCAATGTGCAAGGCAACGGCGGCAAAGTTCATATACAAGTACAAAAACATATCTTCAGGACGACTGCATCGCGTTACTCCTATGATCATTGGATAAATCTAAAGAAGAGTTGGACGGTTTATTCCCCTTTTTTAGGTTTATTAAAACTATTTACTCTCGGTTTTTGATCTCATTAGAACATTCAATCATGGTAAACACCAAATGTAAAAATCGAGATTTTTGTTTTGTTTTTTGTTTTCGTGCAAAGAAAGGTTTTTATTGAAAGCCACTTACAAACAACCACCTAAAGTATTAATCAAAAAAGATTTTGGAAACAGAACTCAGCATCTGTTATAGGTCCATAAATGACAAACCTTCACTTAAGATGCATGAATAGAAGCAGAAATTTTTTGTTGATAACAAATCTAGCAAATGAAATCCAAAAAAGAATTGAAAAAAGAACAAATGACAAAGAAAAGGAGCACCCATCCACTTTTATGTCCAAAGTTGTTTAGAAAATAGAACAACCAAAGGGCATCTCAAAAATGACTAGAGCAAAGCCCACAAAAAGGAAATTATGACACAGAGCCAATTTATAGATACCGTATAAGATTTTATCATATTGAAAATAAGTTGCCGTTACAATGCTTGAAAGCTTTCCTCTAACTGATCTTTTTCTTTTTCTTTTTTTTTTTCCTCTCTTTCTTTCTTTCTTTCTTTTGGTTTTGCACAGATACGACAAAAATTTACAAACGTACGCGTTTATACAAGTAAAGTTCATGATGGGTTTTCTTTACATAAAACTAATCAGTGACAACAACAGACGAGTATCATTGAACTTGCGACTTACAAGCCTAATTATCAAATGACTAACGTAGGAAATGATAACAAGACAATCCAATTATATGCTAAACATCACATAATCTACAGCCTTACCAATCCTCTCAAAGAAACCGGCAGGCGATTGCCAAAATTGACAAATAAAGACTGATAAAAGTCCCTCTGGAATTCCTCAAATCAGTTCTGGAAGCAAGGAAATATTCTCATACACCAATGAACAGACTTGTCTTCACCAATGCCATCTTCATTATTTGTCAAAGCTACTGTCTGTTGGCAAAACACTAGCATAAGAAAGCAATTTTGAAGAACTTGTTAAATATCACTTTTTCAAGGACAAGCTGATACATTTCAAGAAACCCACATGTCCCTTCTTAAAGATGCCTATCGAAATATAACAAAATTGCTTTTATGATTATACGATGTTTTGCCATACGACCAGGGCCACAAGACGTAAAAGTTATCACTGTATATATCTCCTGACTTAGCAGGCATGCATGGTTGACTAATCCACACAATGCCAATAGTTTGCAGCAGACACAGGGTGAAATCATAGTTATGAACACAAACATCATGCAGAAGAAAGCATGAAAAAAAAGAAAAAAAGAAAAAGAAAAAGAAAAGAAAGAAAACTATATCCAACATCCACGATAGTTTTTTTGAAGGAGACGTCGTAATTTCGGGAACTTGAACAGCCATATTTTGTTCCTCAAACGTCAAGACTTCTAGCAAATAACAAACGTCGACACCTGTTTGGGTTTACATAAAATCACTTTTAATATTTACTCTTCAACAATACAGGCCTTCTCCAACGCACGTTAAAATTGGGGGAGAAAAGCGTAAATAGCGTTTGGGATCCTCTCCGACTGAACGCCATTTTCCCCCTCAAATTTGGTGTTCATGATTTAAAGGAACACAAGCATGCTAAATCTGGCGTGTTACTGTTCACATGCTAATTTGGTGGGGTTTTTTTTTTTTTTTTTTAAAGCTTTTTAATAGCAGAGAGTTCTAAAAAGTACTATAAAAATAGATAAAATAGGATATATAGGGAGTTTTTTTTTTTTTTATGTTATAAATGGTGTAATAAATTAAGGATAAAATTACTATTTGATGTGATGGTTACATTTGATAATATGGGTTGAAAATGTCTTAGAGTTGCTGCTATGATTTTTAAAAGAGCATTAAAAGATAAAAGTCCTAGGAAGAACATTTATTTTCCTAGTCTCATCTTTTACATTTTGGTTTACTAATAATGACCTGCTTTGAACAAAGAATGCAGATGATAATTAGTCTACTGAACAAAGGATGCAACGCAAACATTATCCAGAATCATAAAAGTTTTATCCGCGCTTGAACTAACAAGAAGTTTCAACGCTTGATGAATACCATTTTTGTTAGCAGTCACCTTCCACGTACACGCACGCACGCACATACACACCCAAAAAAAAGCAGCCTGTTTTAGTTATGTCCTCTCTAATCTTGCCACAGAAGAAAAAAAAAATTATTGACAAACATATCTAGTTATATTTCATAAGGGGCAAGTTTTGCAAGCCAAATCATCAAGTCACTGATAGCTAACGATGAAAATTATATTGATTTGTTAATCAAAGCATCAGTGAATCTATAGGCTATAACGATATCAAAGAAAAGAAACAATCCAACCTCACTGAACTTGAGAATCAAACGCCTTATCAGTGCTACTACTCATAAAGAGCGCTTGCAAAAGAAGACGAGCAGACTATAATCAAAGTTCTCTTCTGTAGATTCCCAAGTCATCTCTGGAACCAAAACAACCTTTTCCGACCATTGAACTCGTCCCCATCAATCCCCATCTTCGTTCTTCATCACGGCGATTTGCACACACCATATCCCAACTTTCCTGTTTGGATATCAATGGTCTCCGCAGACTTCACCTGTGCAAAAGCCACAACCAATCTCCCATACAGATACGCGCCCGTGCATCCCTTCATTCAAACCCTTGAGCTCTTTCCACTCCCCAAGTTCCTCACAGAAAAACTCAAACTTCGTTTCTCTAATACGACAGCTTTACGACCACCACAAAATCTTCCGTGTTACATGGCTCCTCCTCCTCCTCCTCCTTTGGAATAACCTTCTCCCACGTTTCTGTCAATACTTTTGCCCTGCAAGACCAGTACTTTCCTACTGGAGTGAAAACGTAGGAATCAATGATACCTACGGAGGGGGACGGGGCCGGAGGACCATGGCCCACCTTAAATTTTTTATCTTTTTTATTTCTTTAATATAGCTTTTTTTTTCTTCTTCTTTAATATAGCTTTTTTCCTTTAATAATAACATTAATATTAATAGAATAACAACAAAAATATTTATATTAAAAACACAATTAGGTTAGTTCATTTCAACCTAATCTAGTATCTAATTTAGTATCCAACACAGTACACAGCACAGTATTTTATATTGTCTATTAATCTTATCGCTATGTATCAAAGCTTAAATTTGTTAAGCTTTTTCTCTCTAAAATTCTTCATTCTCTTTTGAATTCTCCCCCTCTCTCTAAAATTAGAAGCTTATTCTTAATTTTCTAAATGTTCTCTATTGTTTTTTTTTTTTCATAAACTTGAATCTCATCCACAATCGCTTAACCATCTTCAAATTTTAGTAAACTACCCTCAAATCTTACACTTTTGTTCGAGTGACTTTGATCAGAGGGCTGACTTTCCAGGTATGAGTACTAGTTGTAGTACAATGAGAAGAAGAGCTTATGCCATCAAGTATTGATGTAACTAATTTGGGCGACAGGCTTGTAAGGGTAAATATCTTTCGTTTGGATTTGTGTCAGCAAATAGGGAGGATAAAAGTCATTTCTGCAAATATGGTCTTTCTAAAAAGAACTTAGATGATCTCTATGCTTCTTTTTAGAACCATACGAATAGATATGTCTAAGGTGCAATTTCTAATCTCTAGCTCAAATTTCATGCAGAAAAATAACGCCTTAGAAACTTGGCATTTAAAGACCCTGTTTGTCAGTTTATAAGAAATTTAGATAGGGAGTAAATTCTTAATGTGTCGGGTTTTGTTTGTTTGTTTGTAAATTGTCAAAAGTTGTACGGTTAGAATCTCGTTTGTCAAAAGTCGGTTAGATTGCATGGTTATTTTTCAAAATCTAAATTGATTTGGTCCATCGTTTTCTAACATGTGCATCACCTACCTGTCATTAGTCCCTAGTCCTTTCGGGACTCAAAGTTTAGACAGAGTGGACATATGACAAAAACCCAAAAAAATAAATAGGAAAAAAAAGAGTCAATTTGTATTAAAAATCAAACATGTTTTCCTCCCACTTATCTAGAAAAATCAAAACCATCTGTATCTCCTGTGGTTCCAGTCCTTATAAAGATAGAGTCTACTTATAAGCCGCAAAACACTTAGGACAAGTCTTAACACGTATGAAGATTAACCTAATTTATGAAGGAGGCAACTTAGGGTTAATAAGGAACGTAGCAATAACAGCAAATTCTAGGGGTGGCCATGTAATAGGGATTATCCTTTATCTCCTAGCTGAGGAGAATCTTTATAGGAAAAGTATACGTAAGGAAGAGAGAGTTTTGGAAATCCCTAAGCGTCTTGAAAATATGATCTATAACTCTAACGTTTTCATTGCATTACTTGGTGGTTTAGACATCCTTGAAGAGTTATTTCTAGTTGCTAGTAGGAGTCTATTGAGTATTTACTCCAAACCATAGGTGTTTTGGATGTAAATAGTTTTTATGATAGCCTTTTAAAGTTTTTAGATTATGCTATGGAATAAAACTTTATTATAGAATCAGGGAGACAAATGTTTGTTACTACTTCAACAGGTGAACATCTGCTTGATAAAATGCAAGTCATTCATTAGGAATCTGACACTGTAACGTCCAAGCTTGATTAGAAGAAATAAAGTATAAAGCGACCATTGGATTTGAACCTTCACCTGTAATCTTTTGGTTTTCCCATAGCATGTTTGTCTATATTTTGTATCCTGAATAACTGCTCTCCTCCACATCTTATATTTTTTTGACATGTTGTTAAAATCTTTGGATTCACTTACTCTGGCATTGAGATGGTTGATATTACGGAATAACTAATACTCTCCAAACGCATACCGTTTAAGGTCCAATATTTTCTTTGTCGATACTTCTATAATTTTTATACATACATAGTTAGGATAGCTGATTATATAGAGTATTTTGTCCTTATAAAACGTATCCATATCATGTCTGTAAACTCTCTATATATTATTTTAATTCATGTTTTTAATATAAATACTTATGTTGTTTATTATTTTTATTATTATTATTATTATTATTCTTTTTCTTCTTCTTCTTCTTCTTCTTCTTCTGTAATATAACATTCGCAATCTAATTATAAACCACAGTTTAAAAACAATAAAAAACTTATATTATAATCTAATTATAAACCACAGTTTAAAAACAATAAAAAACTAAAAAATGACATGATTAACTTATACACTTTTCTTGGTATATATTAGAATAATCTTGAAAAAAAAAAGTCTTCTCCACTCAAAATCTTAGCTCTGACACTGATTGCTATCATGTGGATTATTTCTTATACTTAATTTAAAATTTTCGGAATTGAAATGAAAAACTGAGATGGCTCCAGTTGAGAGTAATCTCAATTAAATAAAAATTAACTGTCTAGGATGACTAGAAACATTGTCAACGTTTCTGTAATGAAGCAACATATTTTTCAAGATGCATCAAGAATCTTTTACGCAACAAGAAGCTTAAAATAGCCAAAATCCACTGCTGGAAAAAGGAGGAGTGCTCGTGCCCTATAGAGGACTCCAGGACTCAGATCTCGATATCAATATTAAAGTCTATCTCTCGCGTTATACAAACGACAAAAGCAAGAGGACTTTAAAGAACGACAGCAAAAACAAAGCAACAAACGACAAAACGTTTAAGTAGCTAAACGACAGATCAAACAAAAGAAACGACACCACAGGAGATACAACATGAATTTTTTCTGCCAACGACAAATCCAGTAGCGTTGGTCATGCATCAATCTTTCTGCCAATGACAGACGAGAACTGGAAATCTCACACTGCAAAAAATATCAATCAACTATAAATGACAAAGTAACCTTTTTCATTTTTAAATAGACTTGGTTCTAACAGCTTTACTGGTAGTGATGACTTGTTTAATGTCATTTACTCACTGAAAACCTTATTATTGGCCTTGTAATTACCAGTTAGTATAACCTTGCGGTTGCTACTATTACCAAAAACTACAGGGGAGAAGTTGTTTTTGGCATTGCTGATTACTCTAATGTCAGAGTAGTTGGATGACGTTTTGGCTACTCTGGAGAACCCTTGCTTTATACTGTTTTGCAAATAAGTTAAAAATGAAAGTTTGAACTAAAAATATTATAGTATGTACAAGATAGTAGTTGGAACCGCAATTTATCGTTTAAACTATGGCTCCTAAACTGAAGATAATGTGTAGTATTCTCGTAGGTTTAAAATAAACTCTTTATTTTTTTTGTGCTGAAAATTTAAATAAGCTCGGATATTTCGCTTTAGGCATGTTTAAAGCAACCTATTTACTGATTCACTCGTTGGCACTACAAATGACTATATGCTTTATACACTGTGCATCTTACTTCGTACACTGAGCACCTCTACCAAGACGCTAGTGTAAAAATGAAACCCAAAAAAAAAAAAAAAAAAAAAGAAATCTTACCTGCAGTTCATGTCGCTAATATCAACTATTCTTTTTTTTTTTTTTTTTTACTTTTGGTTTTGCACACATACCAGAACACAAAAATTTATAAACATATACATTAACATAGGTAGAGTTCACAACCGATGGTATCATTGAACTTGCAACTTACAAGCCTAATCATCAAATGACTAACATAGGAAATGATAACAACGCATATCATCCAATTGTATGCTAAACATCATAACCTACAGCCACGACAATTCTCACACAGAAACACAAAATAGACACAGAAAGACTGGAAAGTCCTCCTCTTGAATTCCCCAAATCAGTTCTGGAAGTAAAGAAACCTTCTAAGAACAAAAAATTCGTCTCCACTTTTTCAAGGACCAGCTGATACATTGCAAGACACCCACAACTCCTTTCTTAGAGATAGCTGACAAGATATACCAAACTAACAAAATTGCTTTTATGATTATATGATGTTTTGCCATAGGATTCGGGTCACAAGGCACCAAAGTTATCCCTGGATATATCTCAAAAATTGGCAGGCAGGCATGCATGTTTGACCAATTCACACAATGCCAATTGTAATTGATTCATAGTTCTGAACACAAACACTACGCACCTGTTTAGATTAACCATACAATAACTTACAGTTCCCCCAAGGTACTGTTTAAAAAGAAACCAGCCGCTACCACTTTTCCTTTTTTGGATGAAAAAATGATCATATTGTTTTAAGCTGATCGTTAGTTAAAGGGGCAAAATCGTCCGCCTTATTCGCGCGTTTATAAAAATCATGCGTAATTTTGAAAGGCAAATTTTCTTTATTATGAAGCATGCCATACACTTTTTGCTAAATTTTAATGCACTAGAGAAAACGATATGACCATTGCAAAAAAGAAACAATCCAGCTACCTAGTGATCATCATACACCACCTAGACTTCTCTAATCTCGTTCTTTGCATGTATGCATGCATACATACATACCTATACATGAATGGTTTCAAAGGTTGCTCCGATATTTACCCGTCAGCTGGTACCAATGTTTTAACCATGAAATATTAGACGGTTGTAACAAATTGAATAGTTAAGGTAGATAATCAAAATGTTATAGAGTAGAGGAGAGCACTATATTTTCTTTTGCTTAAAGAATAGATAGAGCACCATTTACGGTTTAGTACATTTGTTATAAGCCTATGGCAAGGAATCGTCAGCTTATTTTGCTTAAGCTGAAAAATATGGGTATTAACGAACAGCCAACCTAAGCTACTATTTTTAAGGGTTTTTTTTAAGGCAAAAAATTAAAAAAAAAAAAAAAAAAAAAAACCCTTAAGTTAATATGCCGTTTTCTTTAGTCGCAAATGACGTTCAAGCCTGGTTTCAGAACAAAAGTGTCCTGATCAACTGCATGCAAGCAAACTGCATTTGTTGGTTTCTACTTTTACTGAAAAACGAGGACGAACCATTTACAGATTTTGGATTGCAAATACAAAATCTCAAAGAGCAAAATTAGCCTAATAATGCCACGTATGGTTTGAAAGTTTTTTTTTACTGGTTCAGGAAAGTTCATTACGACCTTTTAGCGAGGGAGAATAACCATATTGAAGTTCTCCAATTTACTCAACTCAATTTACATGAACTACGTTCTCTTCATATCTAGGAGGGACATAAGGGAAAAAAAAGTAAATATTTATGATCCCCGAACTATATAGATACCCACCTATACCAACATACGCAATGTGCCTCAAATGAGGCACCTTATATTCTACATTTGCAGACAGGAAATGAATCGATATACATGTGCAAATTTTGATCGGAAAAAACAAAAAAATATACATGTGCAAAAAAAGTGCACCTTCAATGTGATAGTAGTACACACCAACATGGAACGACCATGCCATCAAATGTGCCTTGACTTTCTGGCCCTGCAAAATGAATCATTTTTTTCTTGTTAGTACCCCACAAGTCAGAAGGGTATGCTATAAGAATAACAGACTTCAATTATCTCAAAGAGCTAAACACAAACGAAGTTACATTCATAGAACATTTACCATAAGTCATGATTATATCAGACGACCACACTTGCACTCAATATCATATGATAAAATGGGTATGCAACCGTTTCCTAACCTAATAAATAAGTGACACAGCTAGGAAATGTTCAGAAAGACGTAACTAGCAAAATGGCTTCACGAACTATGCAATACCATGACCAAATTATTTTGGAGAAGTACATTCAGCCGTGTACTAAGAAGACAAGCAGGAAAGAAATTAGATATAGCATTACGGCACTGAAGTTACCTGAAGGATTCCTCAAGATAAGCTTGCACTTAAAAGCCCAACTGGTCTTTCTCTCCCAAATGTTTCGTCATCAAAATCTTCGTTTGTGGAATTTTCCTGACACAATAATTTGTTCTCTCGCATGGGATTTAGGTCAAGGCCCTCCCAAACCATTGAATGACTCTCACGCATATCAACCTGTTCCGAACCTTGATTGGGATCAACATTTTCGTCCACATTCTGTCTTGCATCGTCAAATCCAAAATCCACTCCTTTATCATCAACGCGTGATGGCTCTGCATTGAGATCAGAGCACAAGTCATATCCAGCTTGATCTGCAGTCCCATGGTAAGCCACAGTTACTGCTCCTTGATCACCCTGCTCTGCAGCATCTTTTTTCTGCCTCTTCCATTTCTTCGTAGATGAAGTACCATCATCCTCAAAATCTTCTTCTTCTCTTTCTCTATGCAAATAGACCCATAATTTCCTTTCCCCATCAAATTGTACACAAGGATCCCGTTCATAATGCAAACGATCAAGAGCTCCACTAACAACTTGATTTACTTGTGCATCAGAGACATCTTCAACAATGTACTGAGAGTCCCTAATCAAAGTACAAACATCTGCTCTTGTCCCAATACTGCCAGGCAACCTAGCAGCAGCATCTCTTACAAGACAGAGGATTGTAACATGTGGTGGTCTATCACGTTTCAGCATAAAATGGTCCCGGGCTTTTGATGTTGGCTTCCCACCGCCCCTTCTTAAGGGTGCAACAATTGATCTCCTACCATCGGCAGCTGTATAAGAGAAGGCCCTGTCGGGAATTGAGTACCTAAGAACTTCCTCCTTCCGGAAATAAGCCCTCACTTCTTCAGAACTTGGACTAATGGTGTTAAGACTCTTTTGAGCTCTGAGGTCCTTGAACCTTTCTTTCTCGTCCAGATTAAGTTGCATCAGTGCCAAAGGCGGTGCAGGAAGACTTCCTATTTGTTGAAGGGTCTCTTGGCCACTTTTTAGCCAATTAGCAAATGAATCAACCAACTTGACAAGCATTTTGTGAGGAAGACCCCAAGCCTCAGGAGATGTGACCTCCTCAATGGTCTCGTGATCTGACGAACTATGAGAAACTGGACCGAGCCATGACCAACTTTTTGTAGTTTTTTCATAGACTGCAAGTGTCTTCCAACCCTTCGCCCCTAAAGGAGCTGTTTTTGATGAAAATATCTTCAAAACTCCTCTCACCAAATCTTGGAGTGGCTCTTGCGTCTCAAGAATACAAGGATCACCAGGGTTTGATCTCACACGGTTGACAATCTCCTGAACTGTAAGAGAAGGCAGTAAATCCCCAGCGTGCTCTACATCCACCTTCTCACGAAAAAGAACCCCATTCACGCCACCCTCATTCTTATTTTGCTCATCTACAGATTTTCCAACCTCTAATGTATCCTCTGGCAGTGGAGTTATCATTGCCAAGCGAACTGCTGAAAGAAGATGTATAATGGAAAATGAGAAGCCTGTATGAACGGTAGGCGTGATTAAAGTAAACACCTTTTTCTGTGGCTTGTTCTCCAGCTCCATATCGATGGCACCCACTTCTGAAACAGGTGGCTCGGAAGTTTCCACATCTGAACTTCCAGTGTCACCTTCCACTGTCTTCTTGACCTTCTTCTTTAAGGAATTGGAATTATCACCATCCTGTCGATGGTTAGACATCAGGTTGTTGTCTTCATCTACCTTACACATCTCTGCCACGTCTATCTTCCCTTTCCGCTTCTTCTTAGCAGCACTGCACCCTAGTAACGAGGCTTCAGATCTTTCAAAATGATCACTCACATGGGTATTCCTACCTTTCTTCTTCAATTTACCTCGTTTCTTAACATCTGCCAACAATTGTGGTAGAGGTGAATCATCCTCCTCGTCTACAATATAATCACGAAAGTGATGCGACGGGGTCAAAGAAGCATCGCCAGTTACGCCCTTTTTCTGCTTCCCATCAGTAGGATAGGCCTTTACTGATGGCATTTGCACGCTCTCACCAGGTTCCCCCGACAGCTGGCCATTCCTGACCAGACCGTAAACACGATCATTGTCCTCATCAGCAAATTTACCAAGGCCCAAACTATATTCATCTTCAAAAACTCTGGCAGGAGATTCATTCAAGGGACTATTTCGCATCTTGCCCCTCTGTTTAGCTTTTGATGAATAGTTGTCTACACTATGCGTATGTCCCTGATCAGCAAAACCACCAACATGCTTAGAGGAAAACGTGATTCCATCAAGGGCCTGTGTGTTCCCCTTCATATCTTTCTTGACAAGCTTAGCCTTTTTAGAGGCCTGCCCAGGCTTCAACAAAGAAGATCGTGAAGCTTCCGCAGCACCAGTGGGATAAGCCATCTTGCTTCTTAGCAAAGGGTTGCTATCCTCATCATCATAGGATTGATCTGATGATTCTGATTCTGTTTCTTCGTTTTTATTAAACAACTTATGACCTCTAATTGCTGCTACGTCAGGTCCTTCATTCTGTCCTCTGATTTCTTCAAATTGCGTTGACCTATATTCAGAAGGTAAAAATCTATCATTCATCTGTTGGGGCGAAGCTCTATAAGATCTGTAATTTAAGTCAGGAGACTCCCTTCCTGCCTTCCATTTTTTGCCCCTGACATTCCAATCGTCAGATCTAAAAGGTGAATCTATAGAGAAAGCCTCCTCTTGACCCCGGCTATTCCAGAATGATTCTGCTCGATCTGAAGCGTCAACTTGATTTCCTTTCAAAGCTTTATGCGGAAGTCTTCCTTTAAAAGGTTTCACCTGATCCCCAACTGCAAACTGCTGAAAATTATCAGGATACTTGGCCTTCTTGGGGAAATCACAAGAAGCTCTCATGTTGGGAGGCTTTGTTGGGTAAAACTTTGCCTCTGACAAAACATTTGCATCCCTTCGCCTACCACAGGAAAGTAAATCAGTCTTTGATGACAGAGGCAAACCCATCAAACCTTCAGAGGTTAATTCATCGCCTCTTGTAAGATGTTTTCTCCCTACTTTCAGGAGTCCAGACTTTTCCATCATGCTAATTCGATCTTTCGGGTCACCAATCCCATACGTTTCCTCAGCATCCCCACTGCTTCTCATCTGGTCCCTCGTTCTGAGGACTGCCCCTGATTCGTACCTTGTTGCCTTACTACGCCAAGGCTGAGCTACTGCTGAACTGTATGGGCCAGAATTCATGCCCCGACCATGGTAAACAGAAGCAATCCGCCCCCTAAGCTCCTTTGCTGTGGGATTCTTGGACCCGCTTACCTTCAGTGTACCTTTTGGATTCTGCTTGCCATATTTTGTAAATTCAGAAGCCAAGGACCCTTCACGAATATCTAAAGTTGAACCAATCCCATATTCAGTATGGTTACCCATTTTCTGCACAATTTTCCTATCCTTGATATTGCTGTTCCGCAAGCCTTCCTCTGACTCTCTTTCCGACGAGTCAGTCTCCAAATCTTCCATCTTCTCATGCATCAAGCTCTTTTGGCTCTTCATAATATTCAAAACTCGAAGCCTCTCTTCTATACTATATCCTCTACAATTCATCCAAGCATCCCTTATCTGACAAAGATTACTTACCATAGTGTTCTGATGCCTCCTCAAAAGATGATAATGCTGCCGTTTCTGGAAAAAATTCCATCCCTCGCGGTAAAGGGCAACTCTGGGCTCGCACAGACCTCCCTTCAGCATATCAAACAACTTCATAACGGGGCTCCCAAAATGTAAATTACAACCCGTAAACAGCTCCTTCAAAGTAAGCATATAAGTCTCTTGATCCATGTCAGGAAGATACTTAGTGAGACCAAACCTCTCCTCCTCAGTCAAGCAATCATTCCACACGTCAATTGACAAAATATCCTGAAGACCCTGAAGATCGTAAAGCTCAAATGGAATGCTACAAGTCTGGTTCCCAACTTGACAAAACTCCACACCAGTTTCTCCCAATTCCAGCAAATCAAAGTCATCAGACCCTGCCCCAGAATCAGCATCATCGAATTCGTCGTCGTCGGATTCGACGACCGAGCTACGCCGTTGAAGCTCATCATCATCACTCGACATACTCTTCCTACTGCCAGGAGAGAACTCCGAATCAAACCTCGAAACCTTGAAGTTGTTTTTCTCAATCGCCATGGATCATAACAACCAGAAAAAACTACCCTCTCCCGCCAACAAAAGTAACAACTCAACTCGCCGGAAAAACCACTCCCAATTCACAAAATCTCCGAACTTCCTACCGGAAACCAAGAAAGCCGAATCCCAACCCTAATCCGATATTAAAATCACAAAAAGGGAAACACAATTCAAAATTTGCCACAAACACCGAAGCACGTGGAAATCGAAACGCCAAAACTGAATACAACAGAAAATAATTGAAACTAAAAAGAAAAGATTGACAATTTGGGTTTCGATTACCTCATTATAGGCAGAGGAGAGCTTCAATGGCGGAATCGACGACAAAAGCAGGGGAATTTCAGAGGTGGAGAGAGAAACCGAGAGATAATTGTCAAGGACGGTGAATCTCGAATAGCGAAACTGAAACCCTAGGGCAAAAGGGGTAGACGGTTGCGGTATTTATATAGAAGAGAAGTGTGTATGTGGGGAAGAAGAGGTCGCAGAGGGGAGGGGTGGTGAAGAAGACGATGGTGACGTGGAAAGAGGAGAGCCGTCGATCAAGCGAGGGGAGAGGACGGAATGGAAAAAGACGAAAATGGGCAAAGAGATAGGAGAGGGGAAAGACCGAAGGCAAAGAGAAAGAAAGACAGCGTGTGCGCAGAGGTTGAGAAGAAGAGAGAGAGAGAATTAGAGAGAAGGGTTTTGTGTTAGAGAGAGAAAGCGAGACCAGACAGAGAAGGCAGACTCGGTGAGTCGTCACGACTCACGAGCCGAGAGGAGAGACCGCGCTGAGTTCAGTTTCAAGTTACGTTTTGCGGGCTGGGCCAGGCCCAACAAGTCCCAAGCGGGCCGTCTGGCCTGTGTTTGGACTCGGGCTTTTACACCTACATAGGGGGGATTGCCATTTCAGAGACATAACATTTTTTTTTTTTTTTGAGAAACGACTCACTGCATTTATAATTTTTAAATATAATCATGTTTATTTTTAGCATAACTTAACATATAATATAAATTTTTTTTATAAATATAATTTTTTAAAATTTATTTTAAAAATACAATATATGTTTATTTATGCACAATTTATAAATGACAGTATGTCATAACTTTTTTCAAGTGTAACATGAATAAATACAACTTTTAAAAGTATGACATAATATGTAATTGGCTTTTTTGCACCATACCCCCTGAACTTTACTCGTTTGGTAGATTGGTCCCTAAATTAAAAATTTTGGTAATTGACTCCTTAAATTATAGAATTTGTCGCATAGTAAGTCCAATAAAAAAATGGTGTTACAAATTTGACAAATTTTTGCGACGTGACTTGGACGTGACCTTTTAATGGACAGTCAAATAGTCTTTTGATCAACAAAATAATGGGAAAAAAAAGAAAAGAAAACAAAATAAAAGAAAAATTTTGTGTTGGATTCACCCAAAACACCATCGCAATAAATCTCTAAATCCAATGTCCCCAAACAAAACCAAGACACAAAATTACAAACACAACAACATTCATCGTCACCTTCATATAATCACTTTTTGAACTTGGAATTAAAACTACTGCTTGGTTTTCCATATATTTGAGGATCCTAAAATCATAACAACAAAGAAAACCATAGACAAAATAAAGATCCCAAAATCATAATAACTAAGAAAAACACATACATGCAAACACACCAAAAAAAAAGAGAGAGATTTACATTGAAACCACATGACAAACCCGATATTACTTTTTGTCTTCCTAAAACCATACAAATCACAATAACAGAAACCCTATTTCTTTTTTGTTTTACCTCTCATTAAACCCATACAAATTGCATAAATAGACCGAGAAAGAGAAATTGAATTTCCCAAACCATCCTTGCATGGGTTTGGCTCAAATCTATGCATGAGGATTATCGAGATTAGTGCAGACCTCGACCAATGAGAAAGCAATAGGGGCTTGGCGGCACTGCACATGGTGGCAGGTAGTTGATTTGCTCTTCTAGCTCGAGGTAAATCCAGAGGTAAAGAACGATTGGCATTGAACGTCGTTGAATCCGATGAATGACGTTCCAAAGGGGACGCCAAGTAGGAATCGTTACCGAGATCGAGTGTAGACCCTAACAAACAAGACAGCATCCAGGCTTAATGGTGTTGCATATGGCAAAGGGGTATGCGAGGGCCGGCATGATCAGTTTACTCCTTTAGCTAAACGTGGATCAAAAGGCATAAGACGATTAGTGCTGAATGCCGCTAGATCTGATAAGGGAGATTCTATATAAGGGAGACCCAGTGATTGAGTTCTCTAAAGGGAGATTGGTTTTTTTTTCTTATTTATGTTTTTATTAATCTATCAGAAAGATATTGAATACCTTTCATTAAAAGTCACCTGCAAGTCATGCGACAAAACCTGTCAAATATTTAACACCATTTTCTATTGAACCTGTAATGCAATGAATTCTAAAGTTCGAGAAGTCAATTGCCAAAATTTTTAGTTTAGGGACCAATTTACCAAACATGTAAAGTTCAAGAGGTCCAACGTATAAAAAACCTATGTAATTTCCTCTAATACAAATAACAATGTGGCTAAATTTTTTTCTAAATGTAACATGAATAAAAACAACTTTTAAAATATGGTATAGCATGTAATTTTCTCTTTAAACATATGTATAAAGAGAGAACAAGTTTCAATGTTGCTTCCGACTGAAAAAAAAAAAAAGACGAATTTTTTTTAATTTTTTTACCACTTTTTGCCATATGTCAGTGTACTATTTGTTGAATTTGATTTTCTTTCCACATGTTTGAAGGCAATTCGCTAGTAAGAGCAAGCTCATGTGTTTATGCCTCACCAGATCATGCCACAATAGGAGTAAAGGAAAATGGTGGGATCCGCAAGAGCTCGAGACACGAGTTCTTCTAGTGCTTACACAACATGCGCACTTCCCATTGGCTGAAGCAACTCTCATGTTTGACCCAGGTGAGGCCCACATGGATGCGTGCCCAAGAGACTATCAGCCACTCTCCCCTCCTCTCTGCGTGTGTTTTTCATGCGCTCATCTTAACTGTCCATAAGTTTGATCGGACAACTGTGATTGTTCTTTAGATTTTTTTCTCCCTTTTTTTTGTTTTTTTTTTCCCGTTTCTACTATTTTCTCCCATTTTCTTTGTTTTCTCTCATTCTTGTCCTTTTTTCCTACATATTTTTTTCCATCCTCGAGTTTTTTACTTTTTTTTTGTTAACATGTTAAATTTTTTTGTCAACATGCTTAACGCACATGCCAAAGTGCGTGCTTAACTAGGATACCGTGATAAAGAGAAAATTACATATTATGACACACTTTTAAAAAATGTGTTTATTCATGCTACACTTGAAAACTTATTCCATTTTATTGCTCATATTATATGTTTAATTATGCAACACTAAAAATATATATATATATGATATTAATAAAAATAAGTTTTCGAAAACGACATTTATGAGAATTTTTCTAGCATAAATGCCATTTTTGGAACTTATTTTTTATAAATCACAAATGTTTAAATTGTGGCACACTTAATGTAAATTAAAAATATACACGACATTTAAAAAAATAAGTCTCAGTATTTATGAAAGTTTTCTTTCTAAAAAAAGATACTTTTTAAACTTTATCACTTTTTAGTTAATTTTTTTCATTAGCACTAATGAAATAAGCATATTACAAACAACCTTGGTTTGGTTTTTTTCTTTTTATGTTACTATTAATTAGCAATTACTCCAAGAAGTTATTATAATTGTTTAAAAAAAATCTGATAATAACTTTTCTCTTAGTGCTAACTGCTTATCCTTAAACTATAATAAAAGAGTGCATTTCTTATGCACTATTCATTTTATGGTCATCTAGAATGACCCATTTTGGCATTTTTTTAATTATTTTTTGGGGTTTTTTTTTCTTTTTCACCCTGTTTTACTTTTTTGCTACTTTTTTTTTTTTTACTTTTTCCATTTTTTTACTTTTTTTCTCTCTCTTTTTTGTCCCCCTCCATTTTTGATTGCATCTTTAATACTTAGTTTTTGTTTTTTCTGATCATTTAGTGCTCTACTTTTTTTTGTGTCTTTTTCCTTCACTTTTTTTAATTAATCTTTTTTATCTTTTTTATCTTTTTTAAACTCTTTTGAGACGTCCATGTATCTACTATAGTCTCATATTTAATCCTTCTTTATTTTAACTCCGCATTTTTGGTGCTTTTCTTTTTTCCTTTTTTTTAAACGTATGTCTATCATTTTGTCTTACAAAACAGTGTTTCATTTTTCCCTTTTAATTTTTGATACTTAACCTTTTTTTTCTCTCTGTTTCTTACTTTGTTGGTGTTTTATTATTCTCATCATTTACTTTTGTTTCCCTTTTAAACTCTATTTCTTTATCATTGTCTCTTATAATACTTTTTTTCTTTCTTTTTTCTTTCATGTTTTATTTTATTTTTCTTTCTTTCTTTTTTGTCTATTTGTTTACTGTGTTTTCTTACCATAGATGTTCTCCGAACTTTACTCTTTTTGTTCCTCTTTCATTTTCTCTCTATTTTAACTATCTCTTTGGAATGATCTCATCGTTTATGAATAATTCTAACTTATATTGAGATTAGTTTCTTTTAATACTTTTATGGTCAAGTTTTTGTGTGTATGTCTTAATATTTTTTGTTGGGATATTTATTTTTCTATATTTTTTTGTTTTAGGTTAATTCAAAAACTATACATTTAGTTTTCGATCTCATCGAATGCATTACCTTTAAATTATATTTAATATACAAATCTATATCTTATCTTAATCAATATATGATTTTGACATTTAAAATGATCAAATTATCATTAAGTATAAGATAAAAAAAATTAAAACTTTTAAAAAATAAGAAAAAAATAAAAACACTTAAAATACCTATTTTTGAAGGTATTTTATAGATTTTTTAAAAATAAAAACCTTAGCATAGAGTCTTTTTAAACTTTAAAGTTGTCTTCTTTTTAATTTAAGGATATTTTAGAAAATTTTTAAGTCAAAATTTAAGATTGATTGGGTAAAAGTATAAATTTATATATTAAATCTAATATGAAGACATAAATTCGATAAGATCAAAAACCGAAAATATATTATTTGAATAAACCTTAAATACAGGTATAAAAAAATAAATAACCCTTTTTGGTTTTATCTAGATTGAAAGACAAAATCAAATTTTACTTGGTTAGTAGAATTACAGTTTTGACTCTATAATTAATAAATTGTTAATTGTAAAATAAAATCTAGCGCAACTATGACACCTGAGGGTTTTGAAAAAGATAAAATCATAAAAAAATGATATTGAAAAAATCTTTAAAAAATATGTATTTGAAATAAAAAAATCAAATTACGTTGCAAAGTCAAATCTTTTTTGTATATTTCCTAAATCAAATATTATATTGCCTTGGTCACGCCTTGTTATATTTGTCTCTAAACTAAATGTTTGTCTCTAAACTAAATGTTCCTACAAGTTTTATATCATCATTATACAACTCTAGATTATAGCTTATCCTTAACTATAATAAAAGACTAGATGCCCATACCACTGTTTATTGTTTGGTTGTCCAAAACATACCATTTTAGTTACTTTTTTTTTACTTTTTTTTGTTTTGTTCCTTTATTTGAAATTTTTAAAAATTTCGCTGCATACTTTTTTACAACAATTAGTATAAGAGCTTGGTTTTTATGTTGATTTTATGGGTTTATGATCATGCTATGTACATGAATTATGTGATCTTATTCCTTCCTATGCTTGAATTTAATTTTTTACAGAGTTGGCACTATAGGGTTTCTATATAATTAAATGTTGTCATGAGATTATGTAGTGAATGCTTATTAATTAATTATGATTGATCAAATTTATATTTTAATTATTTTGTTAATTAATTAATTTTTGTCGGTTATGGTTCCTTAGTGTTAGAATGTGTATCCAAGTTTTTTTTTTCATGTAATTAGACGGTGGTCTATCATCACCGTCTACAATTTATTATTTTAATTTATAAAATCTGTATTAAAATAATTATTCGAAGAAAACACAGATCTAGAAAATGGAGATGATTGGAGTTCTATTGTTTTTCTATGTTTATAAATTTTTATGTTTTTGAATTGTTGAAAATAAAATTAAAAACTGATTTTTACATTATTTTTGGAAAAATGCTAATTCAACACCGGTCGGCTTGCCGAACTTTTCAGGTCGACAGGTCCGTAGCAAGACAGAATAGTTTTTAAAAAAGGTGCATTTTTTTGTGAAATTTTTTAGTTTGTTTTTGAGATAATTCTGAGAAACATGAAATTTTATGATGACCAGAAAAATAAACCTTTTGATCTATGTGAGATTGAAAAATAGAAGACGAATGCTACATGAAGAAGGATCCAACAAGAATAAGCAAGATGAAGAATTGATAATATGTTTCGATTGATCTTTTGTAATCTTTATTTTCTTTTCTCTATGATTGAACCATGATAATACAACTATTTATTATTTTGCTTGCAGCTTTGCATTTTGCTTTGCTTGTCTGTATTATAACATGTTTACTACTATGTATGTTGATAACATGCCAGGTATAATAGGGAGTGTCGCTCATTAAAAATTGTTAATGCATGTAACATAAAACCTTGACTTTTAAAATATTGAGTCGGAGAGAGGGTTTTCGAAGAGAGGACCTAAGGCCTACGTCGTTAGTCCATAGGTAGCACATGGTGGTTCCGACCCCTTGGAAGGGATTTCATGATGTACCAGGTTAGATCTTTAAATGAATAATTTATTTTAACATGATTTATCATTGTACGCCCCATAGGTGAAGATTAAAAATCATGAATAATATAGTTGAAACGATGGTTATACACTCAATATTAATTTTGTTATTAACCTTCCCTAGGAGCGCTGTTAATGAAATTAATGGCCCAAAAAACAATTATTAATATATGCTAGATTAGATGGGTCTTGGATGACGTATATTAATCTAGATAGGATCCGTGTTCCTAATTGAATTTGGCAAGTCGCCCATAGGCTGCTTGTTGGATTCAAAATTAGAAATTATCGTTGTAAGGTTGTGATATTTTCAAGGTTTTGATACATAAACACAATTATATGTTTACTTGTTTGTGTTATATTACTAAATAGTTGTGGAATGTTTGCTTATACTTAGTATATGAATCTTTATTGTAGATTAAAATGTCTAAAAATGCTTTATCATCGATACTCGATAAGAACATGTTAACTGGAGAGAATTATAATAATTGAAAAAGGAACTTGAATATCATCCTTTTCTTTGAGAAATAAAAATTTATGTTGACAACATCGTGTCCTCTTGAACCTACTGGGGTTCCACAAATGAGCAAATCCAAGCGTATGACCACTGGAATGATGCTAACGATCAGGCATGCTGTTACATTATGGCTAGCATGAATAATATGCTGCAAGCTTAACATAAGGATTGTGAGGCTGCTAAGCAAATTTTAGATAATCTAGAAGACATGTTTGAAGGTCAAGCTCTAACAAAACGGCAATGGGCTCTTCGAAAACTCTTAAACTGCAAACAAAGACTAGGGACTCCTATGAAAGAGCATATGATGTTAACCATAGGTTACTTCGCTAAGACTCAAACCCATAAAGTTGACATTGATGCTAAGCCATAAATGACTATGGTCTTTAAGACTCTATCCAAGGAGTTCATCCCATTTAGAGCTTCATATAATTTGAGCAATAAACAGAATGTGACCTTAACGGAGTTGATGAAGCAGTAACAGGAGTTTGAAAACTTGATTAGCGAAACCCCTGCTGGTGGTGAGGCTAACTTGACGGACAGGGAATGGAAAGAAGTAGAGGGAAAAGAAGGGGAAATCTTCTGTCCTAACGAAAGTCAAAGATAAGAAGAAGAAAAAGAAGAACCCGAATAAGCTCAAGTGCTTTTTTTGCAGGAAGGTTAGGCATATAAAGAAGAATTGCAAGGACTTCCTATCTGAAGGAAGTAGATGCAAACTTCTGGTTATTAAGACTTGTATAGTCGAAGAATCAAGTGACACTTAGGTCATATATCATGGAGCGACTAATCAAATCTATGTTTCTCTGTAGAGATTTAAAGAAAAGAGAAGTTTGCTATATGAGTACTTCACGCTTTAAATGGGCGATAGATCCTTAGTGTTGACTAAAACAGTTAAAGATGTCTATCTTTACTTTGATAATTATATGACTTTAGTTTTGAAAGATTGTTTTTATGTTCCTAAACTTAAAAAGAATTTAATATTTGTTGCTTGTTTATTTAAAGACTCTTATTCAGTATCTTTAAATATTAAAGTAATTTGTAAAAATAATTCTTTTATCTGTGATGGATGGATTCAAAATAACCTATATTTTATTAAACCTAAGATGGACTCACTACTGAACACTAAGATTAATAATAACTCTAAAAGACTTAGAACTTCTTACTCTAATAAGACTTATCTTTGGCATTTTTAATCAGGTCAAATTAGCTTGAATAGGATTAAAAGGCTAATAAAGGATGGACCTTTAAGTCATTTAGAGGTAGAATCTATAACGTAATATAAACCTTGTTTAGAGGGCAAAATGACCAAAAGACTATGCAACCCTAAAGACAATAGGGCTAAAGCGGTTTTAGAACTTGTGCATAATGATGTTTGTGATCCCATTAACATCAGGGCATGTGCAAGGTATGAATACATTATCACTTTTATTGACGATTACTCAAAATATAGGTATGTCAACCTAATGCATCATAAAAGCAAAACTTTTGACAAGTTCATGGAGTTTCGGGCTGAAGCAGAGAAGCAATTAGGTAAACCCATAAAGGTACTTCGATCTGATCAAGGTGGAGAATACCTCTTCAATAAGTTCTTGGGAGATCTTATTGATGGCACTCCGTGGTAGAATGGCGTAGTTGAGAGAAGAGATAGGATTTTATTAGATATGGTTAGGTCTATGATGAGTGATTCGACATTACCTTTATTCTTTTGGGAATATCTACTACAAACCGCATGTTATCATTTTAACAATATGCCTTCAAAATCAGTTTCTAAAACTCCTCACGAGTTATAGACAGATAGGAAGACATCTTTAAAACATATTCGCATATGGGGATGTCAAATTCATATCCTATACAAGAAAGCAAATAAAGTTAGAAGCATGTTGGGAAGTTACGTGTTTGTATGATATTCAAAAGGGACTAAAGGGGGTTCTTTCTCTAACCCAAAAGAAAATAAAGTCATAGTTTCAACGAATGCAGCATTGCTTAAAAAAAGATACACGAATGACTTTAAGCCTGGTAGTAAAATGATACTCGAGAAGTTGACGAGTGATTCGATAACTCTGAGGGTTTCAGTTGAAAGCAATCCAATCAATATAGAAAAACCGACTAAATAACAACCTAAGGAGCTTCAGTGTAGTGGGAGGATCAGGCGTCAACCCGAGGGATATATATTTAATGGTGAAGCTTTCTTGGTTAAACTAGTTAAACATGACAGAGATCCTTATACTTACACAAGGGTATGGAGGATGTTGATTCAAAGCTTTAGACATAAGCTATAAACACTGAGACGAAGTCTATGGAGACTAATTAAGCCTATGGGTGATTTTTTTTGTTATTCAAATCATTTAAGAAGCATAGATGAGTATTTTAGTGTGAGAAACTCTGAAACTTCCTAAGAGCTATTGTTCAACATTAAGAACCTTAGCTCTAGGTATTCTCAAGTGGTTGAAAGGAAAGTCGTCGGAGGAAAGGCTCTATGACGTATGACCACCCATATTTTGATCGTGGATAAAGAATAGCAAATAAGACTAATTTGGTTGAGGCACTTCTAGAACGTTTTTTTCTTCACAGATTCCTATTGTTTTCAGTATACAAAAGAGGTATATAAGATCTGTCATTAAGTTATGTATTTAACATATCAAACTTGTGTTTTGGAAGAAAACTGTAACACCCCTATGTGGGAGTTAGTAGTATTGAATAAATAAAAATAAACTAAATTCAATAATATTTAAATCAATCAAACAATGCCCATGGGTCTTTAAACAAAAATAAAAATAAAAATAAATATTTAAAATACAAACCACAGTCTTTAGTGTAGCACCAAATATTTAAGATACAGTCGTCATCACCATAGTATAATTCCTAAATAACTTAACACTGCCATCATAAAAATAGTACAAATCTTACATGTTTTAGATGAGTTACAAATAAACAAAATCTTCAATCATGAAAACAGTAGTGTTGTTGCCTATTTCTCGCTAGATAAGTTGCACTAAGTTCCACCTAAGAGATGTAAATATGATAAGGATGAGCATCGACATGCCCAGTAGGGAAAAACCATCACTCACCTTAAGGTTTTATTCATTACCATATTAAAACTGTATAGTTAGTTAATTTACATTATATTACAGATTATGAGGTTTATTATGATCATATTTCATGGATGCTGTAGTTAATCATTACCAAGTTGTACACTTGTACATCTATATAAATATTACAATTCATCATTATTCCTAGGTATCCACACTAAATAAAGTATCACTCAACTCATCGAAACCCAAATAGGCGAGTTTGACCACCCTTTAAATATTTCAAGGGTGTTTCGGTGAGGGGACATCAAGTCCCGAGTCCTCACCAAGTCGATTCCTATACAGTGCGTTTTGGAACTTTCAACCCAAGGGAGCATCATCACCTCCCCCCTATTTTACCTTTTAGGGTATTCATACCGAAGGACGAAACCGTCGCCCTCTTCACGTCTCACCATTTCTCTATAATCAGCCTTTGTTTATAAAGTTAGTTTTCCTAACCATGTTTTTCAATTTACAACACGTGTCAAATCATTATGTTTTTTGCTGTATAATACAGGACGAGTTCCACATCATCAGGTTATAGTTATAACCATATGTATTAAAAAATTATCATATACATACCTTGCAACATAAAACAACCAAATTTTAATTTACCAAATCCTCATAAAAGATGAGTAATAGAATCTGTACCTTTCAAGCTTATCAACAATCCTTTAATTTCGGGATTAATTAACATTAGCTCCACATACACTTGGTCTTAAGGTGTGCATGAGGACAATTAAAATTAAAGCACAATATATAACCACATCCATAAATGAATTATGTGTAAATCTATCTCACTAATGTGCCATTAAGTTTTTATGCAATTTCTTTTTAAATACCAAAGTAAACAATTTTTATCTTATACACAATATAAAATACATACAAGTAATCTATATATTTTAGTCTCTAATAAGATTCATAAATCACTTAAGATAGTGTTTGAAAGGTTGCAAGACATTAAGGGATTAGAAAGTAAGCAAAGTTGGGTTCTTGGTTCAGGTTAGCAGCTGGTATACCATGGCAAACTGGCTGTATACTTTTGTAAAAATTCGGGTTCACTATCTATAATTAGTACATGGGTTAACAAGTGGTTTACTTAAGGTAGACGGATGGTATACTGTCACTGGTAGGTTTACTAGTTTCCAAATTGAAAATTAAAAAATTCATAGAAAATAAAATACAACTCCGATTTAAGCTCACGATAGCTCTTTGGAAAGCTTATGATGTCTACTTTTAAAATATGTAAACCAATTTATAAAATTCATTTTCATCTAATCCTAGAATTTTAAGAGAGTGCCATTGCCCATAGAGGTATTACAAAGTTTATGAAATGTCAAGTTTTTCTTTAACCTAAAGTATATTATCCTTGTTCAAAATCTCAAAACCTTTCCAAAATATGCAGCATGTATTATATAATCACAATAAACATATTCTCATGAGTATTCTACCAAAATCATCATCAAACTATATCTCTAGCCTCTCTTGCAAATAATGAGAAAAACATGCTTAAGTTTGCTCTTCAAGCTTAAAACCTTAAAACATCAATCTTAAAGTTAAGGAAACCGGTTTAAACATTCCTAGCATGTTTGTAATATTGTTATCAAACCAAAATAAATGTTGGTTGTCGGTTTCAACTCAAGACTCAAGTTTTTGTTCATAAATGCTCAATTATGCATGTTAACATAACTAGAATTTTGCATGAATTTGAAACACAAAAATTATGCATTATACATGGAGAAAACACACACTAAAAACCAAGTTTGAATTAAAGAAAACCTACCTCAAAACTTCTTTGAAAAGCACCAAAGTTTGAATTAAAATCAAGCTTGAATTGACTCTAAAATGGCTTCAAACATGGCTAGGAATTATAGCTGCCTTGGTTACAAAGAGAGCTTTATGCTCTGTGTCTTTAGTTAGAAATTGAAATGATAAAAGGAGAGAATGAGAAACTAGAGAAGAAGGTGGTTATGGCTAAATGAAAGGATATCAAAATAATTGGGAAGAAGGGGAAGTTTACGGGAAAAGTTGTGAGAAAAAACAAAAGAGCATTAAAAGAAAATATCATCATGTCTCCTAGTAGTTGGAGTGAATTTATTTCATGTCTCTTAGTGATTGGGGTAAATTGATTTCATGTCTCTTAGTAGTTGGGGTGAATTAATTTCATATTTCCTTTGGAGACTTTTAGCAAAATGAGAAGAAGGCTACATAATTGAGCATTAATTTAGGGGGACAAGATTGATAGAATTAGGCATTGGTAAGTTTTGAATGTTTCTTACAGAGACTTGATAAGAAAATACTAAAGTGAAATTTTTTTTAAATAATTGAAACAACATAGACAAACTTAGTAATTTTAAATGCTACAAAATTTTAAATTGTCACATTTTATTCATTAAATTTTACAAAAATCATACCCATTAAAATACTGGTGTCACAAAAACTCTGAATTAAAATTTTTAAAATTCTGCTACGTGTCGTTTTCCAACAAAAATCTCAAGGCCTCATTTGTTGTCTATAAACTGACCCTTTTGTCTTGCTTCAAGAAAATGCCTTGTACTCTTTTCTTGACTGTTCCTTCTCTTTAACTTGGTAGATTAATGAGTTATTATAGTGGCATGTTCACAATGCTGTTATATTGCTTCCTTGCATATGTAGTAAATTGTTCCTGCATTGTAACTTAGTGGATGAGTGAAATACTCATCCGGATGAATGACAATGTCCCTTGCGTCTCTACAATTATCTTACTTCTTTGTATTGTTATAGCAAATAGCAAATATACGAAATAAGGTTTGGTTTCACATTTAAACTTTTTTTTTTATTATTATTATTATTATTTATTTATTTATTTATTTTACAGAATTGTACATGATATAGCATGTGCTTTCATTAAAAACCAAAAAAAAAAAAAAAAAAAGTTATCAATTTAAGATAAGGAATTAAAATTATTACAAAAAATAATGTACATGCTAATTTTTTTCCCCAAAGAATTTAAATCATCAACAGTATCAATTTTACATAATAATAGTAACAACAACAACAACAAAAATGTCAAGTACCTTGCATTTACTTCTTATTTCAACAATTATCAAACTTAATATAATAAGGATGTTTGGAGTTGTAGTTCTAATCAAATAATTTCAACCATAAACAGTATAAAGTTTTTATATTCTACAATATAAAGCAAGAGTTTGTTAGTGCACAGTTTTAACTACAATTTTAATTTTTTTCCCAAACACCACAAACGATTTCAGTCATCTCTAAGGTATGATGTTTTAATTTTTTTTTGACTCAAGCCATGATGTGTGCTTCTCTTTTTTTACTACTTAAAGCAAAAGCTTAAGTTATCTTAAAGGAGCCTATTTTGGCGAAACGAAACACATTTACAAGAAGACAAATCATTACTTATTTATTTATTTTTAAGGAAACTTGCTTACCTATTTATGCCTGGGACTCAAAGAATATTGACTAATACCTTTAGGGTTCGTTTGTTTTGAGAACTCTTTAGATTCTTTAAACTCAAATTTGAATTCGAGTATTAAAAATTATTTGGATACGTGTTTATTTCCTCCAAAATCCGAATCCTTTGAGTATCAAGAATCAAAGTTTTCAGAGTTGTGACTCCCCTTAAACTTTTGATACTCGGATATATCTGCTATAGTAAAAACTAAAATTTTCTCTCTTATATTTAAGAAAAAATCATAACTTCTTTGTTTGTTATCCAATTGAGATGATTATTTTTCCATTGTGTTCCTAGTGAAGAGAAGAATAAATTAAGATTCATGTTGCATATTTTTTAATATTATTAACATAAAGATTTTATTAGTTTTGTTGATAAATTAAAAACTATTTTCACTACCTTTTCAAATACAAATTCTAATTTTATTCCATACTCAGATTAAAACTTAAATATACATCCAAACATCAATTCGAATAACAATTTAAATTACTAATTTAAATTTTAATTAAAATAATACTAACTCAAATCAAATCATCAATTTATATCCATTTACGAAATGGACCCTTAACACCACCAACTAACGGCCATTTTAATTACCTGGCGGGAAAACTTGCTCACCAATCTATATTGACCCCATTAATGGCCATTGACTGAATTACTGTTAACAGCCCCGATTAACGGCCATTTGTATTACTGGGCAAGTTTCCTTATATTTGAAGGGCAAATTGACCGTTGGATATACCCCAAGTCGCGGAGCCCAACGACTATAAACAGACTGCTCAGTGGGGCGCAACGCAGTCCCTGGCTTTCCTCTTTTTTCTTCTTCTTTCTCTCCCAACTAGGGTTCTCGTCAGCCATTGCAACAGCTTCCTTGATGCATTTCATTTTCCGCTGATCAGAAAGTGGGTAATCTTTACATTTAGAAAACCTAGTTTGTGTTTGTGGTGTATTGGTGATATTATGGTGTTTTGAAGTTTCTGGCCTAGCTCTCTCTCTCTCTAACTTCATCTTGTAGATTGAATCAGAGTTTGGGAGAAAAAAAGAAAAAAAAAAAGACAAAAAGGAAGCATTCGTCTTGATCATGGTGTTTTCTAATAATGGTGACGATGAAGCGAGCCAAATTGGAAAAACTGGAAGCATTCGTGTCCCTATAAGGCAGAGATCGCTTCTGACCGTCTAGGTAACAAATTTTCTTCCTATTTTTTATGATTTTTGATAGTCTAAACTTTTTTTTTGGTCAAAATTGGCCTTAAAACCATGCGTGTTCCTTTTTCGTACTGCAAATTTCACGGGTCAGAATGCGTTTTCTTTTCCCCAAAACTTTGATTCCAAAGTGATTTTTTTCTTTTTTTTTTTTTTTGTGTGCAGATTTTGAATTAGGTAGTTCGTTTCAAAGTTAAATCTCTCTGCCAAAATCCCTCTTTGTCTAGGTGCTTCAAAGAGATTGTGCTACCAAGGTATGACATATCTGAGAGGTATGTGTTTGTGTGTAACCGATTTAGTGTCCTATCGTCAACTTTATTTATTTATATTTTAACCTCGTTATTTTTTACTGTAGAAATATTTTTGCATTTATAGTTCTCAACTACAAAAAAGGGAGATAAAGTGGTTGGTAGGATATTTTTCATGGTAAACTTTATATCAACTATGGTAGTTGTCATAAAGAACAATTTAATGCAACTATTATAGTGCATTATAAGTTTAACCAATTGTTATACCAATATGTCGATTTGCGTCCAGTACTTATATTTATTTTCTTCTTTCTTTTGGATTCATTTCATCTCACTGTATTGATATCCGTTTGTTTGTTCTATTTGCAGCTTGAGTTTGACATTTTTCATTTTCATCTTTTGTTGTAGGAATTTCCTCAAATGTTTTCTTGAAGCCATAACAAAAGGTAAAAAAAAAAAAAAAAGAGAAAGAAAAATAAAAAAGAAAGAAAATGTTAAAAATACAAGAAAGAAAAAATAGAAAAAAAAGAGGAAAAGAAGCAAGAGGGGTATAGGCGTGCTGGTTTTGGTGACACTGTGCTCAGATCTCTAGAAAACGCTCTTGAAAAGGTTGGTTGCAATACTTAGGTGCATATTGCGTGTGTGTATTTTTTTTCCCCACAGTTGTACCTAAAAA
>CAMOHE010050040.1:45237-60578 GCA_946598075.1 Artocarpus hirsutus | reverse complement strand
AAAAGGTTGGTTGCAATACTTAGGTGCATATTGCGTGTGTGTATTTTTTTTCCCCACAGTTGTACCTAAAAAATGTGGTATCTGATTCCGATTGAGAAATGAATTATGCAAATGTGGGAATGGAGAAAGAGGAACGTGAAGTGTGGCAAAAAGAAGGTTCAAATGTTTTCTTGAAGCCATAACAAAAGGTAAAAAAAAAAAAAAAAGAGAAAGAAAAATAAAAAAGAAAGAAAATGTTAAAAATACAAGAAAGGAAAAATAGAAAAAAAAGGGGAAAAGAAGCAAGAGGGGTATAGGCGTGCTGGTTTTGGTGACACTGTGCTCAGATCTCTAGAAAACGCTCTTTAAAAGGTTGGTTGCAATACTTAGGTGCATATTGCGTGTGTGTATTTTTTTTCCCCACAGTTGTACCTAAAAACTGTGGTATCTGATTCCGATTGAGAAATGAATTCTGCAAATGTGGGAATGGAGAAAGAGGAACGTGAGGTGTGGCAAAAAGAAGGTTCAAAATTTTGCATGTACCCTTGGCTATTACCAGTGACAACATGTGCTTGGTTGCTAAGTAGTTCATAAAGTTCTGATGTACATTTTGTCTTTTTTATCAGAAAAATATATTGATTGCTAGAAACAAGTGGCAGCTGCAGAAGAGGCTCAAAGAACCTCCAAACAAGAAGCTGCAGCAAGAGCTAAAAGGAAAGGAGACATAGAGAGATAAGCTGCTCGTCAAGCATTTTGAAAAGGTACACTTAAAACTATGCAGTTTTAGCATCTATTTATTATTACGCTTTACAGATTCAGTGAAAACCGAACCATATATTTTAGTAAACCCTATGATCGCATATGTATAAACTGCATGGTTCAATTTCTATTAACTTCTTTTAGCTATCAAATTAAACTTCCTGGATTATGTCTTACTTTTTCTTTTTTCAATAAAAACTTTTGTATTTATATCTTGGTTTATGTGTTCACCGATTTTATTAAGTTTCCTTTATGTGCTATAAGGAGTTACGATGGCTATTGGGACTGGAAAAGGCCAGCCAAACAGGGTACATTCTTCTTCCTTGTTGCATCTTTTATGCATCATGAGTCTTCCTATTTTTTTAGCTAATTTCATTTCGCCATCAAATTAAACTCCCTGGATGATGTCTTTCTGTTTATTTATTTATTTTTTCAATGAAATTTTTGATCATTAATATCTTAGTTTATGTGTTCACAGATCTTATTAAGTTTTCTTTATGTGCTACAAGAAGTTACTATGACTATCTTTTCAAAAAATAAAAAAAATTGGGATTGGAAAGTTCCAGCCAAACACGGTACTTTTATTCTTCCTTATTGCATCTTTTATGCATTATGAGTTTCAACCAATATTACAACAATGTGTCAATGTGCGTTTTTTAGTTTTATTTATGTCCTTCATTCTCTTTCTTTTATGTGCTCGCACTGTACTGATATGCATTGTTTTGTTTTATTTCAAACTCCAGTTTGACATTCTCATATTCATCTTATATTGTAGCAAAATTTCCTCCATTGTTCTTCCAGGGGTCACAAGAAAAGAAAGAAATGAAAGGTGAAAACAAAAGAAAGAAAGAAAAAAAAGTAAGAAAGCAAAAAAAAAAAAAAAAAAAAAGATAGAAAAGGAAAAAAATAGTAAAAAGGAGGGAAATAAATAGCAGAAGGGGAATAATCAGGTTGGTGGCACATTGGATATTGAGAATGCTACCGTGTAGCTTAGCTTGTTTCAGGCTGTTTTGGTGGCAGTGGACACTCTGCTTAATGCTCTAGAAAGTCTCTTGAAGAGGTTGGTTGTAAAACTCAACTGCATTTTGCGTTTGTGTGTATTTGATAGCTCTAGAAAAGGCTCTTGAAAATGTTGGTTTAAGTACCATTAATTTATTTTTTGCTCTCTCCTTTCTATTCAAACTTTTTCTTGTTTAAGTCGTATTTGATAATTTGTTTGATGTTTTTTTTTTTCCTTGGCACAGCTTTTTAATAGGCTTACTTTATGCTGTAAGAAATGCATGCCCTGTGACGATGGTTGGTAGTGGAAAAAGCCAGCCAAATAAGGTAATTTTTTTCTTCTTTCTTATTGCATCATGTAGCGTGTTATGAATTCCAACCGGTTGCTATACTAATTCGTCGATGTGTGTTCTATAATTCTGTCTATATCTCTTGGATTTATTTCCTCTCATTGTATTTACGTGAGTTCTTCTGTCTATATCTCTAGTGGGCTTACTTTATGCTGTAAGTAATGCATGCCCTGTCGTTGGTGGTAACGAGATAAAATTTATGACGACTGTTAGTAGTGGAAAAAGCCAGCCAAACAAGGTAATTTTCTTCTTTCGTATTGCATCATGTAGCGCATTATGAATTCCAACCAATGGCTATACTAATGCGTCGATGTGTGTTCTATAATTCTGTCTATATCTCTTGGATTTATTTCCTCTCGTTTTATTTATGTGAGTTCTTCTGTTCTATTTAAAACCTGAGCTTTATGTTTTCATTTCTATCTTTAACTGTAGAAATTCATCCAACGGTTCTTCTTGAGGTTGCTGCTGCAACAAAAGAAAAGAAAAGAATGAAAAAAAGAAAGAAAGCAAGAAAGGTCGATGAATGAAAGAAAGAAAGAAAAAAGACTAGAAAAAGAAAAAAAAAATTGAATGAAAGAAATAGGCACGTCGGCTATTCTGCATCCTACTTGCAGCTTACCTTTTATCGGCTGTTTTGTGGTCAGTGAACGCTCCTTAAAAGGTTGGTTGCAGTATTGAACTTCATAGTACACACGCACAGTTGCACCTAAATAATGGTCATGAAGATTGTGGTATGTCGTTTAGGTTGGGACAAGAATAAACTGTGAATGGAGAAAGAAGAACATGTAATGTTGCAACAAGAAGGTTAAAAAATTTTATTTTTAATCTTGACATATTAGTGTTTGTGACAAGATGTGCTTGGTTGCTAACTTAATTCATAACAATTTGATGCATCTTTGTCTTTGTCATTAGGATATATCTCGATTGCAAGAAACAAACGGCAACTGCAGAAGAGGCTCAAAGAACCATTGAACATGGAGCTGCCGCTGGATCTAAAAGGAAAGGAGAGATAGAGAGAGAAGCTGATAATTAAGCATTGTAAAATGTACACTTGAATAGATTTAGTGAAATCTAAACTTCATAGTATTTTTCTATTGTTCTATATGCATAAACTGCATGGTTTAAGTACTATTATTTTTTTTTTATAGATTTCATATTAAACTTTCTAGATATAGTTTTGCTCAATTTTTTCAACTGAACTTTCTTTATGTTTGTATTAGTAACTTGGTTTATGCATTCTTTTCCTTGGTATAGATCTGACGAACTTTCCTTTACGCTATAAGACATGCATTTATGCATTCTTTTCCTTGGCACAGATTTCACAAAGTTCCCTTTATGCTTTAAGAAATGCTTGTCCTGTTGATGGTGGTATTGAGATAAAATTTATGATGGCGGTTGGAAAAGGCCGGCCAAACAAGGTACTGTTCTTCTTCCTTGATGCATCTTATAGTGCATTATGAGTTTCAACCAATTATCGTGCCATTTTGGAGATGTACATTCTATAGCTTGAAATTGATCTGACAAACTTTCCTTTACGCTATAAGACATGCATTTATGCATTCTTCTCCTTGGCACAGATTTCACAAAGTTCCCTTTATGCTTTAAGAATTGCTTGTCCTGTCGATGGTGGTAATGAGATAAAATTTATGATGGCGGTTGGAAATGGCCAGTCAAACAAGGTACTTCTTCCTTGTTGCATCTTATAGTGCATTATGAGATTCAACCAAGTATTGTACCATTTTGAAGATGTGCATTCTGTAGCTTGAAGTGGTTCTTGTACTGTACCAATATGCCTTGTTTTGTTCGATTTGAAACTCAAGTTTGACATTTTCATTCTCATCTTCATTGCAGAAAGTTTCCCAGTTGTTCTTCCCGAAGCTATAAAAAAAAAAGGCTGAAGGGAAGGGAGAGAGATGCTGCCCGTCAAGCATGTAAAGGTACACTGAGTTGGTGAAAACTAATCTATTAAGTTGTATTATTTCTTTATTACTGTATATGTATCAACTGCATGGTTTAAATTAATTTCTTTTAAATCAAACTAAACTTTCTGGATGTAGTTTTGCTTTCTCTCTCTCTTTCAAACTTTCATTTATGTCTGACGTACTCTTCTTTGACACAGATTGTAGTAAGTTTCTTTTATGCGGTAAGAAAGGCATGCTTTTTGTTGGTAACGTGACGAAACTTATGATCTCTATTGCTCATGGAAAAGCTAGCTAAATAAGGTATTTCACGTCTTACTTATTGCATCTTATCATGCATTATGAATTTCAACCAATTGCGTACAACAATTTATTGATGTGCATTCTACTGTTCTGTTTACTTTATTCTCTCTTGTCTTTATTTCCTCTCACTAAACTGATACGTGTTCTTTTATTCTATTCAAGGCTTGAGTTTGACATTTTCATTCTTTATTGAAGGAAATTTCCCCAGCTATTATTCCTAAAGACATGACCAAAAAAAAGGAAAGAAAGAAAGAAGATTCAAAAAAAAAAGAAGGAAAGATAAAAAGATTCAAAAAAAAAAGAAGGAAAGATAAAAAGATAAGAGACAAGATAGAATAGCCAAAAAAAAAAAAAAAAAAAGACAAAAAGAAAAAAAGAAAAAAAAAAGAAAAAAAGGGGTAAAAAAAGGCTCATGAAAACAAAAGGGCCATGGTTAGGCTGGGTTTGTGGCCTATTGCATTTCAAAATGCGACAATTTAGCTTGTTTTTGGGGCTATTATGTGGACTGTAGACACTGTGCTTAAAGCTCCAAAAAAGGCTCACGAAAAGGTTGGTCACAACACTTATCTCATGTTCCATGTGTATGTGGTTCTACCTTACGGATGGAGAAAGAGGAATGTGAAATGAGGCAACAAAAAGGTTTGAAACTTCACTCATGACCTTAACATATTATATTAATGTTCGTGACAAAGATTTATTTGGTCTCAAATTAGTTCGTAAAAATCTTATGCACCTCTATCATTGTCATTAGAAAAAATCTTGATTGCAATGACATGTGGCACCCACAGAAAAGGCACAAAGAACGGCTGAACATAAACTGCAGTTGAAGCAAAAAAGGAAGGGATAGCTGTCGACAAGCATCGTAAAAGGTACACTTGACAATTGGTGAAAATTGTAGGCACACTTGACAATTGGTGAAAATTAACTACATAGTGGTGGTATTTCTTTGTTACTTTAGCTATCCGATTAAATTTTCTGGATGTAGTTTTACTCTTCTCTCTCTCTCTCTTTCTTCTTCTTCTTCTTCTTCCTTTTTTTTTTTCCTTCAAACTTTGCAAGTTGTATTAATAGCTTTTTTGATGTTTCTTGTTCTTTGCCACAGACTTAGCAAGTTTCCTTTATCCGGTAAGAAATTGATACCTTGTCGTTGGCGGTACTGAGATAAATTTTATGACAACTACTGGTAATAAAGAAACCAGGCAATCAAGGTAATTCTCTTTTTCCTTATTGCACCTTACACTGGTTCATCAGTATCAACAAATTTCTATAACTATTAGTTCTTAAATCTAATGCACCTCTATCTTTGTCACTAGAAAAAATCTTGATTTCAATGACAAGCGGTAGCCACAAAAGAGGCACAAAGAACAGCTGAACAGAAGCTGCAATAGAAGCAAAAAGGAAGGGATAGATAAAGAGAGAGGCTGTCGTTCCAGCATTGTAAAAGGTACACTTGACAGATTTGGTGAAAACTAACTAGGTAGTTGTAGTATTCTTTATTCCTTTAGCTATCAAATTAAAATTTCTGGATGTAGTTTTACTCTTTTTTTTCTTTTTTCAAACTTTTCAAGTTATATAATAGCCTGTTTGATGTTTTTTTGTTCTTTGCCACAGATTTTAGTAAGTTTCTTTTTTGCTGTAAGAAATGCGTGCCCTGCCATCTGTCATAACCAGATAAATTTATGATGACTACTGGTAGTTAAAGAAACCGTCCAACCAAGGTAATTCTCTTCATCTTTATTGCATCTTGTACTGGTTTATGAGTATCAACAAATTTCTATACCGATGTGTCGATGTGCAGTCTGTAGTTGCATTTCTTTCCTTCTTTCTCTTGGATTTATTCTCTCATTTTATTGATGTGTGTTTGTTTGTTCCATTTAAAACTTGTGTTTGATATTGTTTTCATTTCTCATTGTAGGACATTTCCCCGGTTGCTCCTCTTGAAGCCACAACAAAAGAATAGAAAAGATTAATAAAGGAAAGAAAGAAAAAGTGAGAAAAAGGAAGAAAGAAAGGAAAGAAAAGGAAAAGGAAAAATAAAAAAGGAGGAAAAGACATAGCAAAAAGGGATTAGTCATGCTGGTTTTGGACAATATGGTCTCTAGACACTGTGCTTAGGCTCTAGAAATGGATTGGGAATTTTTGAGGTTTGTTCTTTTGGTTTTGTTTCTTTTAATCTTTTTAATCTTGCCTTGTGTTCATTCATCAGTTAATGTTTTTATCTTTCTATTGATTGTAGGAAATTTCTCCTCCCGTTATTTGCCAAGCCATGAAAGGTTTGTCCCTCTTGTTTTGCTTTATTCTTTTAATCCTTTTGTTGGTTCAGTGTATTGCCTTTTATTTTTGTTTTCGCATTTAACATTTTCATATTCATCTTGTGGGGAAACTTTTCATGTCGTTATTTGTCTATAGATGAGGGGAGAGAGGGAGGGGAAAATAAATAGAAAAAAAAAGGAAAATGATAAAAAAAAGGGAGAGAGAAGAAAGGACAAAAAAGAGAGAATGAAAAAAAAAAGAAAAAAATAGAAAGAAAGTGGAAACGAGAGAAAAAGAGAAAGAAGAAGAAAAAAAATTATGAAGGAAAAAGAAAAAAAAAGAGTGAAAAAGATAGATAAAAAAAGAGAAAGCAAAAAAAAAAAAAAAAAAAAGGAAAAGATAGAGAGAGAGATTGAGAAAAGAGAGAAACAGGGTAAGAATGGACAAATGCTGGCTACCGCTGTTAGGCTTGTAAAGTTGCTGAGATTTTATTACCAGGCTGTCAATCAAAAAGGTTAGTTGCAACACCCAGTTGAATATATTTTGTGTTTCTGATCTGCTTGTGTGTGCAAGCGTGCGTTTTTTTTTAAATTACATATAACATATTAGTCCTAATTATAGTCATAAGCAATGTGGCATTTCAGGGTAAGATGTGGGACAGTAAATTGAGAAAGGGACAGCTGAAAGATGGCAACGAGAGCTTGAATTTTGAAGGGAAATTCTAATGTAGCGCCAAGTCTACCGAAACATCTCTTAAAGGTAAGAACATGAGTCCTGTAATAAGAAACTGAAGTATTGGATTATCATTTTCCACCCCCTCTTTGTATGTGTTCACTGAATATTCGTCACAAATACTGTTGCATTGAAGCATCAATACATGATCATATTTCTGTTCATTTCATGTAGGAATGAACTTGAATAATGAGTGTGGGGATTCCCCTATTTGAACCAAAGCCCTTTCTTTCTTTGGGCTTTATTTCTTCTTGTTGAACGAGTATGGTTTTAGGTCAATTTCAATAAACTGTTCAATTTATATTCTTTTGTCCTATTTAATACATGAGTTTGACATTTTTGATCTTTATCTTTTACTGTAGGAAATTACTCCAGTTGTTATTCCTTAAGCCGGGAAAAAATATAAAAAAAATAGAGAAGAAAAAAAAAGAGTGAGAAAAAGTAAAAAAAAAAAAAAAAAGCTGAGAGAAAGAAACCGGGAGAAAAGGAATAATAAATAGAAAAGGAAAGATCAAATAGGGAATAGCATGCTGGTCATGGTAAACCGGATGTTTATGGTCTTTCTTCTCCTGTAAGACATAAGTAGTTGTATTTTTGCAGCAATTTTTTTAGGTATTTTTGCGGCAATTATTTGTTGTCTTTATGTGTAAAAAATTAGTCTGACCGGTTTTATGTCTACAGGTTGCTTATGCCACAATATAACGAAGCCTTTTTCTCTATATGCTTGTCATTCCTGAAGTCCCTTGAAGCAGTTGGTTGATTACTTGAAGTAAATGTTCAAGGGAGACTGTACAACAAAAATATGCCATAACGGTGTAAGTTATTTCTGATCCTAAAATCGGAGTCCTTTTTCCTTTGATATTTTAGACTCTGTTTTTTCTTGTGCATACTTTTATTTGGGCTCAAAGTTTATTTTTCAAAAAAAAAAAAAAAAAAGTTCACGCATTGATATTACTACGAGTAAGATTTGTGATGGGTAAGGTTTCTAGTTGTCATAAATGGATGTTTGCTTGATTGTTGCCATCATAGTTAATTTCTGTCCTTGTGAAGCAACTTCAACAGTTGATTCCGATCAATGATTTTACACCATCTATGTTACATTAAAGTGGATATGCCTATCTATTTTCAATTTTGTTATTGATAATAATTGTTCTCATACAATTGGCACATGCCTCATTGTAGTTGTTTTTATTTTGTTCGATTTTTTATTTAGTTCGATATTATTTCTTGTTCTCTCACAGCCTTCTATGGTTCTTTTTTGGAGCCATTTGAACTTTCCTTGTCTTTACTAGGAACTATGGAATTGTTTAATGTTTTCAAGCATAATATGTCTCTACATAGATTGCTTGTTGTTTTAATTATTTCAAACACTATTCTATAACTATTATTTTCCAAAGCTCTAAGTATACCTCTTCTTGTTTTTACTTTTTTATATATTCCCAATTCGTTGCTCAATAAATACCAAAAATCTTCATTTGGTCGGTGTTTAAGGATATTCGTGATTTCCTTTGATTGCCCAATACTCTGTAGAATGCTTTAAGTTACTCACCACTTTTGGCCATCTTTGCTGGTTAGAACAGATATGAGGAGCATTGTTTTGCTGAATTCTTGTTGGTTGTATTGAATATTTTGCTTATTGTTTCTGCCTAGTTGTATTTTACATTTCGGAAATACTGATCTTTATGCTATTCTTAGCAGGCTGAAAGTCGAGAAATTCTTCCCATCTACATGGATATATACAGTTAGGGCGTTTTTATATAGAGAATTCCCAACATCTGATTTGGTGAGCAATTTTTTTCCTCTCCATTTTCATACCAAAAAGGGCCAATGGAAGCCTACTATCTTAATTGTTCCACCACTAATATCAATGTGCTGATTCTCAGTGGATTATTTTATTTTGATCTTTTCAGAAGAGTCATGAATGGTAGTTGTCAGTGGATTCTGCCCGCAAGCTTCTCGTAGAATATCCAATAATAGTAAGTGCAGCTTGTCCACTTTGTATGCCTTTTCCGCCATTTTTCATTTGATTTTAAAAGGAAAACTTCATCATTTGCAATTTTAGAATATTGCCAAATGTTATGAAAACTTGTTTAGTTACCTCCAGAAAATACATTTACTTTCCTTAAAATTGTGAGAAAGAATAAAATCCAGATTCAAGTAAAATAAAGCAATTTTACAATTTATAAGATTTTGAGATTCTTGGTGCAATGTGACAACATTTTTATCTTGATCAAAATTGTTCGTTTGAATGAATTTAAAATGTTAGTTTGAACAATTTATTTATTTATTCTGTTAAATTATGTGGCAGAGTGGTGCGCTTTTGAAGGAGAAACTGTTGGCCTAAAGAAGCCATTTTCAGAAATCACAATGGATAATGTGTGTCCAGCTGAAACACATGAAGAACAGGTAAGTACCGTTCTATAGAATTTCAACAATCTAATCTTGTTTATGAACCATCTTTTTTTTTTTTCTGCTTTTCTTTCTGGTGATTGTGGATAAATAACTTTGTTGTTGTACAAATTTGAAATTGCAAATGATGGTTGTGATCATTAGGTTGATACATTTTTTTGGTTTATTTATCTCTACAAACCTTGTTGCTACTTTTTTTGTCCATGTTTGTACTTTTCTTTGCTCTTCTTACAATGGAAATTTCCATTTCAGAAAATTTGCCAAACCATGGTAATTGCCAAAAAAAAATCAGATAGGCATGATGTCTCTAGCTAAGACACTTAACGGACAAGTAGGTACACGTTTTATTGGACTTTGACGATATAATTTTTCTTATAGAGCCATATTTTTCTTTAGGGGGCATATACTGATGTGTTTCCCCTGTGATAAGTCAGGCGCACGTAATATGAACAAGGAGATTGGCTCCACACCTACTATCCGACTCGGATTAAAGGAAAAATAGGTTTGTCCTTTTTTGTTTTGCTTTGATTTTTTTTTTAAAGTATAATGTTGGTTCAATACTGCCTTCTATTTTGTTTCCACATTTAACATTTTCATATTCATCTTGAATGTAGGGAAAATTTTCAGGCCGTTATTCGTCAATGCATGAGAAGAGAGAGAGGACAATAAACAGAAAAAAAAGGAAAATTGTAGGGAAAAAAAAGAAAAGAGAAGAGGAGAAAAAAGGGAAGAATGAAAACAATAAAACGGGAGAAAATGTATTGAACAAGAAGAAGTAGAAAGAAAATGAACAAAAGAAAGAGAAAAACTATGAAAAAAGGAGTAACAAAAAATTGAAGAGAGAGGAAAAAAGAGTAAAAAGGGAGGTGGAGAGGAACAAATTTTTGTCTAACCCTTGTTGTACAAACGGGAAAGTTGATGAGTCTTGTTATATTTCTTTAGTTTCCTGCGAGGATAAAAGATTTATTTCAGTTCGGTTGCTGGCTCATTTGCAAGTTGGTGGAGGAACGTTTTGTCCAGATTGCACCAGGTGTGGCTTCTCTTATCCCTTTAGCTGCTAGTTATTTGGCACGCTCCTTGAACATGTGAGAACATGCATGCAGGTAAACAACTGCCTTTTGTTTATTGTTTACTATGGTTTTATGCCTAAATTTCCTATGAGGGGTATCGATGTTCAGTTCTCATCCTTGATTTCTTTTTAATAGATTCTTGCGTAGTTTGTTTGAGGAGGCTGCTTTGTCAACGCTGTTATTCAAGCTTCAGACAAGGCTCTTGAAAAAGGTTCAAAGGTTGGTTTCAACAGTCTGCTGCATATTGTGTGTGTGTGTGTGTGTTTGTTTTTTTCCATTTTACTAGCATATATTGCAGTTGAAATTATTGTCCTAATCTATTTTTGGGTGAGAAGTGGGATTCTGAAAAATGGAATTGAGAAAGAGGAACTTGAAAGGCTGCAACAAGAAGGATTGGAGTTTACTTGTTTGTAAAGTGTTTATGATATGGTGTGCTTTTTTTCTAATTAGATTTCAAATATCTCATGCGTCTCTGTTTTTGTCAATAGAAAAAAATGTTGATTGCAACTAAGATGGTATGATTCTTGGTGGTATGGCATTATGTTTTGTTTTGCTTCTTCAAGATTCTCTGTTTGAAAGAATTTGTGTTGTATTGTATGACAGTAGCGATCATTGTGTTGTATTATTATATTATTTCTGTTAAACTGTAGTGTTGATCATTATGTTGATAGCTTTTTTTCGGTATATCTCTTATCCCTACAAATTGTGCTGCAACTTTTGTGATTATAATTTCACTTTTTATTGCTCACTACTAAAGTTTCCACTTCAGGTTTTTTCCCATTTCGTGGCAGTTGAAAAAATCACAATGGATATAGTGTCCCTAGCTGAAACACCTGAAGGACAAGTGGGTATGTCTTTTATTGAACTTGTACAGTGTTCTTTTTGTTGAGAGTCATGTCTTTAGGTGACTCTTACTAACGTGTTTTCCTTGTTGTGAGCTAGGCAAGTGGTGTGGTTAACACAAGGATAAGCTCCATATCTTATTATCAAAATTTTAGCTGAATGCAGATTTCTCGAGGTTTGTTCCTTTTGTTATGTTCTATTCTAATATATATTTTTTTAATGGTGCCATGTGTTTTCCTTGTTGATGTAACGTTTATATTTCCATCTTGGTTGCAGGAAAATTTTCCTATCATTATTGTCCGTGCCAAGAATAGAGGAAGAGGAAGAGTAGGAGCTGGATAAAAGGAAAAGGAAGAAGGACAAGGAAAAAAAAAAAAGGTAGATGAAAAATAATTGAAAAAAAAAGAGATAGAATGAACTGTAGAAAGAAGGGAAGAGAAGAATAAAAAAGCTGAATAGAAAAAGGAAGAATAATGAATGGAAAATAGAATTAATAATGCGGTGCAATAAAAAGGGGAAGGAGAAATGGAAACAAAAAAGGAAAAAAAAAGAAACGAGTAGAGAAAGAGTGAATTGATAAGACGCAGAAATGCCAAGTGGCTGAACGAACAGGAAGCTTGTAAAGTTTCTGAGATCTTATTGCTAAGGATGTTGTTTGAAAAGGTTGGCTGCGACACTAGGCTTCACTTTGTGTGTGTGTTTTTCCTTTGTTATTTATCGCTCATGGAGCCCAAATAAAAATGCGGTATATGGTTCAGGGTGAGAAGGGGCGATATTGGAAAATTATGAATGGAGAAAGAAGTTTGATCACAAGAAACGGAAGCTGCAGGAAAAGGCTCACAGGAAGGCTAAAGAGAATGGAAAGAGAGAGAGAAGTTGGACGTCAAGCATTGTGAAAAGGTAGACCTTTTTTTTTTTTTTTTGAAATTGAAAAGGTGGACTTTGTGAAAACTAAACTTTGTGGTCTTAGTGTTTTTGTACTATTATGTGTTTTCTAACAACATAGATAAGTACTATCAATCTCTTTTTTGCGAGCAAACTGGACTTTGTGGTTGTAGTTTTACTCTCTGTTTATCTTTTGAGTATAAATCTTCTCCATTATGTTAGCTTTAATATTTCTCTTATGGAAGGTGCATTCTCTTTCTTGCCCCAGATTTTAGTAAGTTTCCTTTTTGCGGTGAGAAATGCATGCTTTTGTCGCTAGTGGTGGACAAGTCCAACCAAAGAAGGTAGGTCTTTTTCTTTGTTGGTGCATCTTATATTGTGTATCATGATTTTCAACCTACTCCTACTTGAAAATAATATGTTACGAGACTAACTGATAATTATCTTTCTCTAAATATTGTCTTTTTCTTTGTTGGTGCATCTTATATTCTGTATCATGATTTTCAACCTATTCCTACTTGTAAATGATATGTTACGAGACTAACTGATAATCATCTTTCTCTAAGTATTCTTTCTGTAATTTTTTGTTGTTGTTTGTAGCTTCTTTAATTTTCAACCAAAGAAGGTAGGTCTTTTTCTTTGTTGGTGCATTTTATATTGTGTATCATGATTTTCAACCCATTCCTACTTGTAAATAATATGTTCTGAGACAAAACTGATAATCATCTTTCTCTAAGTATTCTTTCTGTAATTATTTGGTGTTGATTGGATCTTCTCTGATTTAAATATTGAACCTATTGCATTTTGTGATTTTTGACCGGTTAGCGAGGAAGAAGCTGATATGGCTGAGGGTGATGCGCCATTGGAAGGATATATAGAAAGCATGCCCCATCATAATCATCATACTCTCTTATTCCATGATGCTATTTGAAGGGGAATACTATAGTTAATGCAGTTCTCTGAAACTATTGTAAGGGTAAGAACATCGGTTACTTAGTAGCTATTAAAATATTGGACTCATCTTTTTGTTTTGTTTTGTTTTTTTTTTGTGTTATAAAGTTCTTGCGCTGTTATTCCTGAAGCCACCACCACCAAAAAAAAAAAAAAAAAAAATGAAGAAAGGTGCAAAGAAAGAGGGAAAAAGAGAGAATAATTTGAAAGAGGAAAAGGAAAAGGGAATAGTCATGCTGGTTATGTTTGGTCTTTCACTTCTGTAAGTCTTTGTAATTTTCCTAGCAATTATTATTATTTTTTTAATGTCTAAAACAATTATATCTGATGCAGTGACATTTAAAATCTGTACAAAATTATAGGAAGGGTAGGAGGCATTCAGGAGTTTTTGTCTCATATGATCACCAGTTCAGTGCTGAGGATAAAGATCAGTTGCTTCAATCCTACACGCTTGTAACCATAGTAGTTGCACTTGAAGAACACAATGTGTATGATGTCTATAGCTGAAACACTTGGAAGTTTGAGTGGTTGTATGTTTTATTGAACTTGCACAATGTAACGGTTCTTTAAGAACCATTTCTTTCATCAGTAGGCACCAACTAATATGTTTTCTTTTGTATGACTCGGGCAAGTCGTGTATGTAAACAAAAAGATCAACTCCTTTTCGTTTGATTAAATTTTTAGATGCGCAGAAACCTCTTGAGGTTTGCTCTTCTCGTTTGTTTTATTCCATTAATTTTTTAATTATTTCTTGTGTTTTTTTCCTTTCATTTTGTGTTTTCTTCCTGGTTTAACGTTTTCATCTTCATCTTCCTTGTAGGAAAAATTTTTGTTGTTACCATGCAGCCATTGAAAAGAGAGACAGGGAAAAATAAGTTAGATGAAATAGAGGGAAGAAATGGAGTGAAAGACAAAAAGAGAGACAAAAAAAGGAAAATAGAGAAAGACAAAGGAAAAAAAAAAGAAAAAAAGGGAAAAAATAATAAGTAGGAGTGAAATGAAGTAAAAAAAGAGAGAAAAGGAGATGCAAAAAAGAATGATGAAAAAAATGAAGATGGGTGGGGGGGAGTGTGGATGGGGGAGAGAGAGAGAGAGAGAGAGAGAGAGGGAGAGAGAGAGGGAGATGCAATTGTATTCCTTTTCTGCTTGCCGTGACTATGCAAGGAGTAAAAAATAAGACAGAAAAAAGGAGTGGAAAAGGGGAGAGTGAAAGAAAGGGAGGCAATTGTATTCCTTTTTTGTTTGCTGTGAGCACGCAAAAAGTAAAAATAAGAGAGAAAAAAAGGGGGGAGGGGGGAGAGGGAGAGGAGCGATTGTATTCCTTTTCTGTTTGATGTGAGCATGCAAGAAGTAAAAATAAGAGAGAGAAAAGGAGTGAGAAAGGAGATAGAAAAGAGAGAAAAATAGGCAGATAAAATTGAAAAGGAATCTTGCATCGATGGCATACATAACAGTGGCATGATCTGCATATTAAGTAAGTTGTCAACACTTTTCTCATCATTGTGTTTTCTCTTTCTAGTATAAATAAAATTGGTATCTTATTTTGTTTTTGTTAAATTATTTGACAGGTTTACTATCTTCATCTTCCTTGTAGGAAAAATTTTTGTTGTTATGCAGCCATTGAAAAGAGAGACAGGGAAAAATAAGTTAGATGAAATAGAGGGAAGAAATGGAGTGAAAGAAAAAAAGAGAGACAAAAAAGGAAAATAGAGAAAGATAAAGGAAAAAAAAGAAAAAAAAGGAAAAAATAATAAGTAGGAGCGAAATGAACTAAAAAGAGAGAAAAGGAGATGCAAAAAAGAATGATGAAAAAAATGAAGATGGGTGGGGGAGAGTGTGGATGGGAAGGGGGGGGGGGGGGGGGGGGGGGGGGGGGGGGGGGGGGGGGG
>CAMOHE010050040.1:21241-42621 GCA_946598075.1 Artocarpus hirsutus | reverse complement strand
GAGAGGCTAAATTTTGGTCTATAGTTGTGGAGATCTTATTGCTAGGCTGTCAATTGAATGATCTTGTTTTGGTTTCCAATGTGCATACAAGAAAACAGAAGCATTGCTCTTTGATTGATTCTCATTTTCCTTTGGTTATTGGATCTACCTACCCTGCAAGCAAAGTTTTGTTGTTAGTTATATATATATATCGTAAAAATCATTCCAATTTTGACCGATGCAATTTGTATTATGGTCTGGACAGGGATAGTGGTATCAAAGGACTGTTCTAAGGGAAGCTCTTATACATAAATTCAGGAAAAAGTGATGCAACTCTGATTCTTCCACGCATTTTCACCTGCATGTCAAGCAACACCAACTGCTCAAGTGTCAATACTAGTGGCTGAAAACACCACATGAGGAGTGCTGTGTTAAATGTACTCTCTGGCTCTACTTTAAGGTAAAAATTTCCCAGCAACTTGACATTGAAGCCCTATAATTGTAGTGGAAAGTTTCAATCAATATCCCTTGTTCTTCCCTTTTTCCTTTTTTTTTTTGGCTTTAAGTTCTATCTGGCTTTGTCCTATATTTTTCAGACAGTTTCGCTTGCTGTGTAAGGTGAACTAACTTTTGATTAATCACTTGTTTGCATTTCTTTAGTCCAATGGTGCCCCTTTTGCTGCTTTCATGAGTGACCAAGATGATCACCCTAATTATCACAATTTGAGGCAACTTCACATGAAGCAGAAAGAGGCAGTTATTTCCATCACATGCTTGTGGACTATTATCTTTTTGTTTATCATTCTAGAAATTTTAGATTTTTACTCTCTTTTGGCTGCAGAAAACTGTTTGTAAGTTGTTAAAAAAGAAAATTTTGAAGTGCAGTAGATACTCTTTTTAGTATTGTAAGGTGACATAGATATGCTAATTTAGGTACGTTTTCAACTGCAGGCATATAGACTTGCTTTTGAAGGATTCAAGATAGTCAGGGAGTTTTTCCCTGTCGTGTTGCTTGAAATGGGGATTCCTATCCTTTTAGTGGCCGTCAATTGGAATTTTTGAGGAATTTGGCCTTTTACTGACTATTTGGTGGCTTTTTTTGCTTTTAGGTTGTGGTTCAGGATGTCCCCAGTCAAAGAAATGTTCATGATGCAAAATTGTGCTTTGCCTATATCACCGGTCACTACTACATCTTTCTAGAGGTTTAAATTTTTAACTCAGTATCTCATAGATATGGTGTAAAAACAATGAAATTTACTTGAATTTGTTCAAGTTCTCTGCTTTTGTCAAACACATAACTCTGTTTATGACCCATTCATTCTCAGCTTCTACATAGCGTGCGTGCCACACTCGCAGATCACTGAAGCAACATTTCATGAGAACCTTGAAAGGCTGATGGTTCTTACAGGCCAGAGCTTGTGCATGTGACTGGTAAGCTAATTACTAATAGTCATCTACTTTCTCCTATATACATGTTCCCTTGATCTAAGAAATTTGATTTTGAATTTTCTTGTTGACGAAAGTTGGTCCCGCTTTAGATTTTGCTTTACTCAGGATGGATGTCATTACTAGTTTCCACATGAAGTCAGATGTCCTACAATCTATAGTTTGTGAAATATATGGACAAGCGTAGTTTTTTTCCCACTAAGATAGGAAGGTCTTCTGAGAATTTTAATCCAATTTCGCGTAGTTAGTTTTTGCAAAGATGATTATTCTTTTTTAATTAGCACCATCCAATTTGTACACTGCTTTTATATATTACTTGTTATGATTTTAAAATCAATCAATGGCCAGAAAAAAGCTGAAATTTACTTGAGAAGTGTGGACTTTATAACTTGCGAAATGCAGAAAGAATGTCACATGGTTTTTGGTTAAAAGGTTATTTGTTACCTTCTGAATGTCCCCTAGCTTCTTTTTTTTTTTTTTTTTTTTTTTTTTTTTATGTTTTCTCAAATTACAACTATGTTTACAGTTTCCTGCATGTCTTGTCAAGTTTTACCCCTTCAAAAGAACTGTAGAAATCCACCGTTGGTTACAGAGTTTAATTCTGTTCAGGAAGGTTTGATCTTTCATCTTTGTTTGGAGCAGCACAGGAGAATGGACCTCTCAAACAAATGAGCCATCATTAACAAAATTTCACTCGAAATCTTTTTGGAGCGATAGACTTGCATATTTTACACCGGTAAGCTCTTGTAAGGCAAACTTCTTTTCTCTAATAAAGTTGTATTGCTCTTATAGCTCACTTGTGCAGAACTGGGCCCCTTTTGTTTCTTCTTTCCATTAGACTCTTTTAACAGCAAGTCCTTTTTGAAGTTCTTGGGCAAGAAAATTGAAATCAGTTTTCTCCAAAGTGGTTTCTCGATCATCTCTGGATCTAGGCTGTTACACATTCCTATTAGTAAGTGCTATTTTACTTTAATTCCATTTGTTTCCCTTCTTTTTTCAGGTTGTTTGCCATGTTTACTGGAAAATCTTTTTCATCCTATCAAAGGTTTATTCATTAAGGATATTCTTAGTTTCTTTATTTTATTTTATTTGTTTCGTATGCTTTTGGTGTTATTGTTTTTCCAGTTTTCTCTTTAAATGTTTTTGAGGATTACTATGCATTTTCTTTTGAAGGTTATACATTTTTTTTTTCTTTGAGTGAAGACATTTGCTTTTGTCACTGTACTGTATGGAAAACATTGAACCAATTGATAGATAACATTTGGTAAATGAATTTGGTGACTTTGTTTGCTCCGTTATTTTATGTTTCTGTTACTGTGTTACTTCTTATTGTAGATGCATTCTCTTAGAATTATGCTTTTTATAATTTAACTTTTACGCCCTACACAAGTAAATTAATGAAAACCGTCTTCATTCATCTATTTTTCTTTGTTATCTCCTTGCATGACGTCTTTTTTTTTTTTTTTGGTTCAGTGTGTGTGTTGATTTCATTTGCCTATACATTAATATCTCTATTTTCATTCATATTGCCATTTGTAATTGACCATTTTTACCAAACCTATTTGTCAACTGAAATCTGACCATTTGTCAACCTATTTGTCTTCTCTTTGTCTGTTATTTTTATTTAGTGTATGTACCTATTTCATTTGTCTTTTGTAATTTCTATCTGTTTATTGTTGACTTCTTGATATCTCAATCTTACTAGGTTGTTAATTTTTTGTTTATGTTCACAGTTTCTGAAATGAGGGACTACAAAGAGGCAAACTGGTTGTCAAACGATGACAAGAGCAAATAATAATCAGTAATGACCTCTAACTTCTCTTCTCCAATAAAGTTATATTTCTCTAATAAAGTTATCTTATTTTGTTTTGGTTAAATCATTTGATAGGTTTCGTAGAGTTTCAGGCGAAGATGTTGTCGTACGAAAGACCACTCCAATTGCTTAGTACGAAGCTCAAGACAGTAGATGTCTTTCAACAAAATCATTTGACAGGTTAGGTCTTTTTTTTCCTCTCTATTCTCCAATTTTGTAGTTAACTTCAAAGTTCATAAAGTTAATTCTTATTTATGGACTTAAAAATTGTATCATATTTCTTCTGCTAGTGATGCGTGCTAAGGCAATTGATTCTCTGTTGCTGTAGAAGGGCATGGTCCTCGTTTTCTTTTTCCTTTTTTTTTTAATCCCATCTTTGTTTTACTGCATTGTCTGTTCAGTTTCTAGTTGTGTAATTGGGATCGATGTTGTACCAAGAACTTTTAGGATTTTTGAATGACGCAAATGCTGGTCTACTACGGGCTGACACCAAATAAGCTTTTAAATCCGTTGAGGTCTAATTTCTAGGCTGCCATATGCATTACTATAAGAGTTTACTTGAGCATACAAGATATCAAGAGCAATGCTTTTTTATTTAATATTCATTTTCCTTTTATTAATTAGGTTCCTATCCATCTACTTTGTGGTAATTGCTAATGTAAACTCTTTCTTTAATGGTTAGGCTGGTAGAGTGATAAAGAATGTTGCTTCGATGGTGCACATAATATATAAAGAAAATGCTGTCTTGCACCTCTGGTAAGTTTTCTGAGTTCTTCAGCCTTTATGTTTTTTATATTGCTATTTCCAGCAGAATTACTAGTCTTTTCTCAAGAAGTTGGCAAACCGTGGGAAGCAAATGACACATCTAAAGAATATGTAAATGTGATTTTCATTGAACTCCTACCATATAATTTTCCTTTGGGAACTATCTTTTTCTCTAGGTGGCAGTAAGTAATGTAATTTGCACCAAGTTGGGTATGTGGATTATTACAGGATCTTGCACGATGCAAGTGCTTAAAAATTTTGCAGTTTCACGTTTTCTTGCTTGCTTTTTTTGACTTGTATGACTCGGTCATGGAATTTCTGGGGAGGGTGTTATCATAGGAACATTTCCACTGTTGATTAGGAAACCTCAAAAGCCTCAAAGCAGTAGGTGTTTTACAAGACCATACAAAAGGTTGATGTTTTTTTCTCTTCCCAACTTTATAACTTCTGAACGTAATGTTCAGTACACATTAGAGCAGAAAGTTTTTATTCTTTTTAGCCTTCTTTAATTTAACTATGTTGTTATCTATTGAGTTTCCGTATGTTTACTAGGATTTATTTTGCAGGAAGGCCTTTTAATATGATCGAGTGGCCAAATTTTGGCCTTTACTAGGATTGCTAAGCTGTCAATTGAATGACTTGTTTTCATTTCCAATTTGCATACTATAAAACAGAAGCATTGCTTTTTTATTGGTTCTCATTTTCCTTTGGTTATTTGATCTATCTACCCTGCAAGCAAACACTTGTCATTAGTTGTATATATCATGAAAATCATTCCATCTTGACTTATGCATTTGTATTTTGGTCTGGACAGGGACAAGGGTACGAAAGGACTGTTTAAGGGAAGGTCTCGCTCCTAACTTAGGGAAAAAGGGATGGAACTCTGATTCTTCCAACCAAATTCACCTGTATGCCAAGCAACACCAAGTGCTTGACCATCAACACTTGTGGCTGAAATCACCACATGAGGAGCCCTATGATAAATGCAGTCTCCAACTCTACTCAAGGTAAAAATTTCCCAGCAATTTGATATTGAAGCCTTATAATTTATTGAGAAGTTTAATTCAATATCTGCTTTTTTTTTTTCTCCTTTTTTTGACAGAAGTTTTATCTAGCCTTGTCCTATGTTTTTCAAAATAGGTTTGCTTGCTATGTAAGGTGTACTAACTTTTGACTAATCAGTTTGCTTGCTATGTAAGGTGTACTAACTTTTGACTAATCACTTGTATGCATTTTCAGTTCAATGGCGCTTCTTTTGCTGCTTTTATGGATGACCAAGATGATCATCCTGATTATCACAGTTTGAGAGAACCTCACATTAAGCAGAAAGAGGTACTTTTTCTGTCACATGCTTGTGAACTATTACTTTTTCGTTTCTTGTTCTAGAAAATTTAGATTTTTACTCTATTTTGTCTACAAAAAACTGATTGGTAGTTATTATCAAGAAGAAAAATTTAAAGTTCAGTACATACTCTTTTAGTGATGTTAGGTGACAACATTGATATGCTAATTTAAATTTATTTTCAACTTGCAGGGATAAGGACAGGCTTTTGAAGGATTAAAGATAGTCAGGGAGTTTTTCACCTTAGAGTTGCTTGAATTGAGGATTCCTACCCTCTTATATTAGTGGCTTAGTCGACTGGAATTTTTAAGGAATTTGGTCTTTTACTGAGTATTCGGTGGATTTTTTTGCTTTTAGGTTGTGGTTCAGAGGATGTGCCCAATCAAAGAAGCGTTCATGATGCAGAATTATACTTGCCTATCTTATAGTTCGGTCGTTCATAGATATGGGGTGAAAAAATAAAATAAAATTCACTTGAATTTGAACTAGCTCTCTGTTCCAAACATATAACTCTGTTTATGATCCATTCATTCTCAGCTTCTTCTATGTAGCATGCGTGCCACACATGCAAATCACTGAAGCAACATTGCCATGAGGACCTGGAAAGGCTGATAATTCTTTAAGGCTAGAGCTTGTGCATGTGGCTGGTAAGCTAATTATTAACAGTCAACTACTTGTCCTAAATACATCTGTGCTTGATCTGAGAAATTTGGTTTTGAATTTTCTTGTTCATGTAATTTGGTCCCACTTTAGGTTTTGATCTACTCAGGATGGATACCTTTACTAGTTTTCACATGAAGTCAGGTGTCCTACAATCTATAGCGTGTGAAATATATGAACTAACATACTTTTTTTCCCACTAAGATTGAAAGGTAATATACTTTTTTTCCCACTAAGATTGAAAGGTCTTCTTAGAAGCTTAATACAATTTAACATAGTTATTTTCTTGCAAGGATGTTTTTTCTTTTCTAATTAGCACCTCTCATCACAATTTGTACACTGCTTTTGTATTCTGATTCATATGACCTTAGAATCAATTAAAGTTAAGAAAAAAGCTTAAATTTACTGGAGAAGTTTGGGCTAAATAGAAGATCAAACAAAAAATAATTAACAATTTGAAGAAAGAAGGTCACGTGATTTCTACTTAAAAGGTTATTTGTTACATTCTGAATGTCCTCTATCCAGATTTTTAAGTTTTTTAAGATTGCAACTATTTCACAGTTTCCTGCTTGTCTTGTCAAGTTCTACCCCTCAGAGGGACTGCAAACATCCAGTTTTGTTTACACAATTTGAATTCTGTGCGTGAAGGTTTGTTTATTTTATTCCTTTTAGTTTATTAACTTTTAGTTTATTGCTTTGCTTCTTCTTCTATATTTTTCCCCTATTGTTCTTCAGTTGCATGATTTGGAAGTGATCTTTGTTTAGAGCAGCACAGGAGAATGGACCTCTCTAACAAACAAACCATTATTACGAGTTTCAGACTTGCATATTAATCACTGGTGAGCTTTTGCAAGGAAAATCTCTTTTTCTCCAATAAAGTTATATTTCTCTAATAGCTCACTTGTGCATAACTGGGCCCTTTCATATTATTTTATTCCATTTATTCTATATGCCTTTGGATAAATTTTTTTTTTCCAGTTTTCTCTTTAAATATTTTTGAGGATAGGTATTTTAATATATCCGTTGCTATAACTATTCATAGTAATAGGATCAATCACCAGATTTTCTTTATCAATTAAAACAAAAATATGTTCTTACTATACTTTTTTTTTGAGTGAAGACACTTGCTTTTTTGCTGTACTGTTTGGAAAATATTGAACTACTTGATAGATAAGATTTGGTAAAAGAATTTGTTGACTTTTTTTGCTTCATTATTTTATGTTCCCATTACTCTATATTGTAGATGCATTCTCTTATGATTTTGTTTTTTTCTATTTAAATTTTACACCCCCACACAAGTATATTAATGAAAACCATTTTCATTGTACTGAATTTATTTGTCGATTAAGGTTGTATTCATCTGCTTTTTTTTTTCTTTTTTGTTCTGTGTGTATTGATTTCATTTGCCTATAAATCAATGAATACCATTTTCATTCATATTGCCATTTGTATTTGGCCATTTTACCAAACCTGTTTGTTAACTAAAATCTAACTACGATGGAGGTTATGGTCCTCTATACTTCTGTAATTTTTCTTTAGTTTGTCTACTGATTTCATTTGCCTTTTTTCTTTGTTCTATCTATTTGTTGTTGACTTCTTGATATTTAGATCTTACTAAAGTTTTTTATTTTTTATTTTTTGTCTATGTTTACCGTTTCTGAAACGAGGGACTACGAAGAGGCAAACATCATATTCAATGTCAAACAATGGCAAGAGAAGGTAATAATCGAAAACAACCTTAACTCTTCTGCTTTGTTCTTGATATGAATTGATTCACTACTGTTTTTTGAGGATTAGTATTTTAGGTTCAAATACCTATGGCTTCTTTGTTTTCTTACTGCCTTCATATAGTTCAATATCCTATGTCATTTTGATTTATAGTCACCAGATTAGTTTTTAAATTTTGTTTACTGATTGGAATGACATGTTCCTTCTGTACAGTTTTTTTAGTGGAGACACTTGCGCTTTTCACTGTACTACATGGAAAATGTTGTTCCAGTTGGTGGATGAAATTAGTAAATGAATTTGGTGTCTTTGTTTGTTCTATTATTTCATGTTTTGGCTGTCTTATTTTGTTGCATGCTTTATGATTCTAATGTATTACCTTCTGCACCATACGCAAGTAAATTAACGAATAACGTGTTTGGCTGTCTAATTTTTTCTTCATTTTTTTGACATTTCTTTTTAATTATAATGAATTCATCATTTGTCAATCAAAAACTATTTCTTTTCTTCAAATGCCTTTTTGATGATCAATATTTCAGAGTCCAAATACCCATGGTTTCATTGTCTGCTTACTGGCTTCATATAATTTTGTATCCTTTATTGTTACTATTCATAGTCATTTGATCAGTTATCGCATTTTGTTCACCAATTGGAGCAATATGTTCTTTACTTTTCAGTTTTTTGAGTGGAGACACTTAGGCTTTTCACTGTATCCGTGTATCGTATTAAAAATATTGTTCCAGTTTGTGGATAAAATTCGGCAAATTAATTTGGTGACTTTGCTTGCTCTATTATTTCATGTTTTGGTTAGGTCTTAATTTAGATGCATATTCTTGTCAATCTTTTTGCATTTAACATTTGCACTATACGCAAGTAAATTAATGAATACTATTTTCAATTATTTTAGGACATAGTACTTCATTTATTCGTCGAATTATAACTGACTAACAAGAGGTTGTAGTTATAGTCCTCTATTTTTATGTGTTAGTCACTCCCTCAACTGTTATTTTTTCTTAGTGTATGTATTGATTTCATTCGTCTTAATTTAATTTCTATTTATTCTTGACTTCTCGCTATTTATGTCTTGCTACATTTTTTTTTTTTTGTTTACACTTTCTGAAATGAGGGGCTATATGAAGAGGCAAACATCATATTCATTGTCAGAGGATGGCAAGAGGAGGTAATTAACAGAAATGACCTCTAATTTCTTCTTTGTTTTAGACATCCGTTCTTGCCATAAATGATGAATTAATTTGTTAGAAGGCCGAGATTCAGTTTTACAATGATTTGGAGCTTTTAGGTGTTTTGTTCTCGTTTTAGGTGGACTCCTTGTCCCTTTTGTAGACCCTTTAATTTTTAATTAATAAAATTTAGTCGTTTCTTATAAAAATAAAAAAAGATAAAGGAATTATTTAGTGTCATCAAATGCCTTTGAGGATTATTATTTTAAGAGTGTTCAAATAACCACGGTTTGTTTGCTTCTATGCTTCAATATAATTGCTATTCATAGTCACTAGATGGGTTATCAGATTTTGTTTATTGTTTGGAATATGTTTCTTACTGTACGGTTTTTGAGTGAAGGCGATTGCGCTTTTCACTGTATACTGTATGGAAAATATTGATGCATGGATAAAATTTCACAAATGAATTCGGTTACTTTGTTTGCTTATTAATTATGCATGCTATTCTTTTTGTATTTTGCAAGTTAGTTAATGTCTACCATTTTCAACACTATTACCGTATATATATGTATGTACGTATGTATACATTCGGATATACTGAATTTGTGTAAATTGAAGGCCGACTAGCAATAGGTTATAATTATGGTCGTTAATTTTTCTGTGCTAGGTACTCAACATTTATTTTTGTTTGGTTTATACTGATTTCGTTTGTCTCTGTTGAAATTCTTGATATACTTATCTTACTAAGTTTCTTACATTTTGTTTATGTTTATACTTTCTAAATGAGGGGCTATGAAGAGGCAAACATCATATTCATTGTCAAGCGATGGTGAGAGCAGGTAATAATCAGAAGTGATCTCCAATTTCTTCTTTGTTTTGAACATTTTTTTTTTCTTAATATAAGTAAAATGTTTCTTTTCTTCAAATGCCTTTGAAAATTTAGTATTTCAAGGTTCAAATATTATGGTTTCATTGTTTGCTTATTGGTTTCATATAATTGATCAATATCCCTTATTTGTTACTATCCATAGCCACTGGAGCATTTATCAGATTAGTTTAGGTCCGTATTAAATAAATTAAATACATTTATTACCATTTATTACTATTTTTATTTATTGTATGTATTAATTTTTAATTTTAAGTGGTTGTTTTAAACTGTACTTTTTTGCTTATGTTTATATTTTTCTTAAATGGGGGTACGTTATGGTAGCATCAAAGCATTGACGACAAGTTATTATAAAAATAAAAAAGTAACCACAAATTCCTTCAAGAAAATGTTTGTCAATTTTGACAAAAACCTATTTTGGCTTTTGTTACTCTAACTACTTGTATTTTCCTAAATTAATTAGATAAACTTGGACTTGCAAGATTCTTCTCAACTTAATAAACTTAAAGCGTGATAATTATTCTACTGTTTTTTTTTTTTTATTTTTATTCTGTTATTACTATATTATATCGCTCTTGGCTTATACTTTTTATTTTGATCTCATCAGCTGTCGAGTCAGATCAACAATAGCATTGTCATAGTATGAACGTCTCTCTCTCTTTCTCTCTCTCTCTCTCTATATATATATATATATATCTTTTCTATTTTGATATTATCCTATCGTTTTCTTCTGCTTTTCTATCTGATAGTTCTCATCACTTGCATGTGCTGTGAATATGTAGTAGGTTATTTTTTATTTAGTTTCAGAAAATTGTGAAAAGTGATTAAGTTAACATGGATATTGATGCATGCATGCCTATTGGTTAGGAATATTCTAATATTTTGTTTTGCGGCCAGTCTAGACTAATTAATCATCACCCCACATCATGGCTGACATATTTGTGTGATTGCAAATGTTTTCTTTATGTTCAGATTAAGCAATTGCGTCCCTTTTTCTTTCTCAGAAGTCAAGTTTTGTTGTTGATGATTTTGTGTTCCATTAACCATGGAAGAGGGGAAAAAAATTGAAGGAAAAAAAAATCGAATTTTGATATTCTTCAAGAAAGATATCATTGGCCATGGTGGTAAAGGACTTTCTACTAAATACTTTGGTTTTATATATTATTATCTTATGATGATAATGGTTATATCATTGTCACATACTCCATCTATGCATGCACTTACATCTTATAGACATGAATTTATTCAAAAGTATATATGCATTACACACGCATGCATCTTCATCATAAAAACCACATATTTACATGCTTGCATATATTCAAGAGCATATGCATTACACACGCATGCATTATATAAACACAGATATACATACTTGCATAACTTGCATTGGACAATATATATATATATATTTGTGTGTGCTCAGTTCCTCATTCTTTTAGATATAGTCCTTAAATTTGAACCTAAGGAAATGGTCAAGAATCTTATACTTTTTTTGAAACTAGAAAAGTTTCTTTTGAATTTGATAAACTTGTTTCGGTTTTTAAAATAAATGTTTATAAATGATTTTCATCATTCCAATTTAGTCTCGTTAAAATTGGCATCTTTCAATTCGCTTGCTTTGCGATGTCTTCTGCATTTTAGAAATCTTAACGTTAATTATTTTTGCTTTTCCTTCCGCTCTTTCCTGGGTCATTTTAGTTTTCACAGTGGATATCGTTTTTGAACATTATTATTATCATTGTTTCTATATCTGTCTTCATATTCCACGTCCTTTTCTTTTGATGATCATCATTTGTTATCATTGTTGGTCTTACAACATGTTGTAGTCAAGCCGAGAAGTAGCTTTTCAGTTCTTTCTCAGAAGTGAAGTGTAACGACCGTGTTTGAGAGCGTTTCCAAATGTTTTGAAATTGATTTTGCATGTCTTTTGAGATGTAACAAAATTTTTTTAAATAACCTTAAGTCAATAAGTTTTAAATGGGATAAAAAAAAACAGAAAATGAAGATAATAGTTTTTTGCTAAGAAAATAATAAGATAAATTATTTGATAGATTGTGTATAACGTTATTTTGTTTATGTAGTTTAAACATGCAATGAAAATTTAGTATTTGGTTGTTTTTATCAGTTTTTTTTAAAGCATGTTTCTCTTTTTTGATACGTATTGTATTAAGTAATGAGTCAATTTCTTATAATTATTCTACCTAAATCAATTATATTAATTACTTAGCTTTAAATACTTTTACTTTTAAGTTTAAAATAATATTTTCTATATTTAACTTTATGTAACACTTAGCCTATGCCATCACAATATGTTTCTCTATTGCTAAGGCATTTGTGATTCATAATTCATGAAAGAAGGGTATGAGCGTCGATTCTGTATTGAAGGCATGGCGGGGCTATAAATTTTTTTTTCAAGCGGTGTAAGTTAAATTAAAATTTTAAAGAAAAAATAACCATCCAAGTTAAATCATTATTTGTAGTGATTTAGTAAACTTTACTGATTAAACTATTTTTATAAATCTAAAAGTCCATTTTAGAGGTAGAATTTTTAAAAATTTTCTTCACGAAATTTCATATTGTGAAGACCTAAAACCTTCATGGTTTGCAAAAATCGTGATTTGGACTTTTTGAAGATTATTTTTCTAAAAATCATAAATTGCACTATAGATGTTGCAAATAATGTTGCAACATCTCGGGCAACACCTAGCGAAATAGTCTCGAAAACAACCATAGGTTGCATTGCTGCTGACCTTAAGACACTAGAGGAATCTAACTTTTTAAATTAAAAGCAAATTTGCACTATAGGTATTGTACAAATGTGTTGCAACTACTCCTGCAATACGTAACGAAAAAAGTTTCATAATAATCTCAGACTGTAATGTAGTTGCTATGACAACCTTAGGAGACAATAAAATAAATATTTCACCTTTTGAAATCAAAAACCGATAGTTTTGAAATCTATACTATAGGTGGTGCACAAATGTGTTGCAACACCTCGTGCAACACAAAATGAGACAACGTAAAAAAAAAAAAAAAAAAAAGGCCAAAAACATCATTTTTGAGTTTAGTTTCTAACATTCCACATAAGGTTGTTAATTTTGCTGTGACTTCAAAAGTTCTAGGTTCGAAAATATTTCAAAACTGATCTCTAAAGTAGTCATTTTAATATCAAAGTAAGTAAAAAATATTTCTAAACGTAAACCCATAACCTACATATAAACTTTTTCATACCCAACTTAAAACTATTTCCATACAAACTCACAAGAAACATAACATATAAATAGAGTTTTATTACATGCCAAAGCCTCCTCCATAGTGCTAGTGACTTTCAAGTGGGTGGGAGAGTATAAAACTTGAGAGAAATGATGGAAGAAACCGGTTTTGCCATAGGAAAATGTGAGACAAAAAGAAAGAAATTGATATCTCGTTATGGAGAGGTCTATTTGTAGACAACCCTCTTTTTCAGATCGTAGCTAAACATTCCTTTACTCATTAAAAGTTTTGTTTAAAGTTTAAAAAAATAACACATTTTTTTGTGAACTAAATTTGTAATTATACTTTAAGTTTAAAATAGTACAATCTATATTAAACCATAGTTATTTACAAAAGTTTCATTACAATTGCTTAATTATCATTTCATAACATAACTTGTTTGATAGTTTTCTTTTTCAATATTACATACTCAACATAACCAAAAACATATATATCGGAACCTCTACTGCAGCGGCGTTCATACCCTAATTACACACCTGTCCATCCACTAGTGCCAGCTTCAAAATGGTACTATTTTGACCTTTTTGTTAGATTTTCTACAGCATGAAATAACCAAATGAACCGTTGCTTAGTAAGTCCAAATATAGCCTACAAAATGATTTTTCAACTAACATGTACGCTTATTTATGAACTTTTGTTATGACTGATACTTAAGTTAACTAGGGCCCAAGTGTTTGTATCAAATGCGCATAATAGTCGTCGTAACACCAAGATCGTATCATAACTTAGAACTATCTTTGCGTCAGAAGGTTAGTATAATATTTCCTTATATTTTTTGGTATCATTTACCCATTCTTTAAATTGTGGTGTCATGACGCTTAACTAGCTTTGACTGGGTATACTTATCAAAGTATTCATTTATTTTCTTTTTCAATACAAAAGATTTTTCTTTTAAAAGAAAATTGTTATTAGGGATTTGGTGCTTACTTGTTGATTGCATCGTGCTTACTCTTTTTTTTTCCCATCCCGTTTAGTAATCGCCTTCGTGTCCTGTGTGGACAATTTTCTGTTATTAGCGCTCTTACTTAATATCGATCCTCATGTCGATAGCTAAACATAAATGCCAATTACTAACTTTGGTTATTAGTTGGTTTTTAGAAGCTTAGACGTATCAGAATCTATTTGCTTATCTATAAACGCCTTCCTGTCACCCTCAAAGCTAGGGCGAAATTTTCACTATGGACCTTAGCTCTATTTTGAGCGTTTCAGGATCTGTTTTGCCGTTTTTGCAAAAAAATTGACATTTTTGTTCTTAATAGGTCTTTAAAACTTTTCAAGACTACTTTTGTCATATAAAACTTACGTTTTGTTGTTTTTTAAATAATGACAATGAGTTTGAGGCGTCGATGCCTGTTTTGCAGGAAAAACCCATTCTAACCGAACTTTGCGATTTTATCTCCATTTTGTGAAATTTTGATGATTTTGCCCTCAGTTGTCAAAATTAACCATAAAACATCATTGGGTTCAAATTTTTTTTTTAATAGGGCATAGACTTTCCAAAGTTTCAAAATCTAATGCCTTTACTAAAACCTTTCTTCTTTTCTTTTCTTTTTTTTTAATTAAAATTTTATGGTTAAAAAATTCCAAAATTCATAAGTCATGAATCGAACAAAATTTTCGCGAACCATCTGCAATTTTTTACCGTTTGATGAGTTCCATAATTTTCATGTTTTAACTTTCTTGAAATTTGTTTTGCATAGTGAAGTTTCAGGTCTTTTTCAAATCTGTCCCTAAAATAAAACTTTACAATTTTACCCTCAAAAAATTTTACTAACTTTTGTTCATAAAAATTGTTGCTTCTACTGTGTTAGGTAGAACCAAATTTTTTTCAAAAAACTCAGTTACCTCTAAAAACCCATCAAAATAATCAATCTCATTAAAAACCCTAGAATTACATCAAAATAATCAATCTCATTAAAAACCTTAGAATTACTTTTTTTTTTAGGCTAATTTTTCAAACTTAGGGTTTTTAAACTTACCCTGGTTCCTCACAACAACACAACACCATTAAGCATAAAAACAAGTTCCTTACTAGGTTTTTACATAACAAAAATAATAAAATAAACATAATTTCTAAGGCCTAGTTTAGGTTTTACCCAAGGTTTTCCTTTGTGATCTTTGTGGTCCTCTACCTAAACTTATTCATGGCAATTTCCCTTGACATGAACCAGGGAAAATTTCTCGTTAAAACCCCTCTAAAACCAAAAAGAAAAGCTCAAATAAAGAAGAAAAGTTAGGGTTTTACCTTGAATTAAAACTTGATTTTGTTCTGAGACTTTCTTGGAGGCTGACTCTTTGATAAAATTTGAAAGAAAATTATGAGGGAATGCTTCAGGTATGCTAGGAGAAAAAGGGAAGATTTTTTTCCTAACTTTTGGCCACCTTATTCATTTTAAAAGCTTTCTTTTTTGTTTTTGTTTTGTTTTTTTTTTTGTTTTTGCAATTTGCTCAACTTGGGGGCAAAAAATGAATTAAAATTTCTTGCCTCCTCCACCAAAAGCTGCCGCGTGTCTCCATACGTTGGGTGGCAAAATTTCAACCTCTTAGTATAAATTTACAATACATTGTATGTTTCATATACTGTCAGTGTAGAATTTTGTATAAATATTATCTTTAACCCTTTAAAATTACACCGTCTCCCCTTTTCTCATACTAACCATTCCCTGTAATAGTATTTCTTATACATGCATTGTACTTCATCAATACCGTTTTACTATACTGTGTACTCTTTTACCAAAGTGTCTTTTTACACTATATTTATCAATCGATGAACTACCAACATAAAGATTTTTTTATCAGTTTCTTAATTGGTAAAAGACCATTTTTACTGCTTGGACTATGGCATGATTATTTATTTTAAGTAACATTTCTCTCTCTTTACTAATTCATGCCACAAAATTTATATTTATTGTGATATAAATTTTATCTTGAGAGTATTTAGCAAATTTTTTTAAGCAATCCTATCCACAAAATTTACATTTTAGAAATACTCCCAACTGAACAAAATTTTACCGGCATAATTTGCATCAATATTATTTGTAAACATTTTATTTTATCGTAATTTTACCAAATACGATTCATTAACGGAAATTCATTATTTAAGTCTAAATGAATTTCTAGATTTAAGTAAATGGATTTTTCTCCACATTACATGCTTAAAGTGTTTCATGGACACTTAAATGGGACAACGTATTAGTCTAAAAACAATTAATGTTGCTCCATTTCTTAAAGGAAAGGGAAAAAAATCTCATGAAATGCTCACTTTTTGGACCATTCCCCAACCGTACTTTCAACCTCATTTTTAACTATTCATTGTCAAATTTTGACTTTTTGTCATGGCACTTTACCCATAAGATCTCTTGATTCATGGAAAGTAGATATAATTTCATCTGGTTGAGGGAAACTAAGTAGCTGTCGGGTTTGCTCAATACAGTCTAAAACTAATCTCTATATAATTTGATACCTATGTAAATTCTAAATTGCGTAACAAAATTAAATTGTTTTTAATCTTAAAATTATTCGTCGATTGTATAAACATAAACTTGACGTTTTTCGACACTCTATCTCGGTATTGACATATTCTTTGATAGCATCAATTCCTAAACTCAGAAAGCTTTTTTTTTTTTTTTTTTGCCAAAAATGCTACTAGTATAACTTCGATTTTTAGCTAATAGGCGATTAAGGATTTATTATGCATTAGAATGTTTCAAGAAACACTACAAACACCGTACTGCATTTGAAATTTTTTATAATTAAATTCTCAAGTTATTTACAGTTTAAAATTTCCTCTACTTTAACTCATTGTAGGTATTATCAACCAAATTATTTAATTACAAAAGTTAAAAATTAAATTTTAATATTTACCATAGAATTTTGAAATAATTATATTAATTCTATAAATCCTTCAGTTACAAATATTACACTTGATATTTTCCATGAAAATCCTTGACTTAAATAAGTAACTTATATTGCTTAATTTTAAGATTTTCTTGGTCATGACAATGACCAGACAAAGATGCAGCGCTAGTGGTTCAACAACAGGCTTACCATCGTTGCGAGGGAAACATTCGCGATTTGGCTTCGCCAAAAAGGGTCATGCTCGATTTGACTTTTAGTCTTCGTGTTAGATTAGATGCCCTAAGAATTAAATCATGTAATAATTTTTGGATACATTTAATCAATAAAGAGTTAATTTATTATTTTATGCTAAATGTTGTCCTTTTTATGTTCATTATTGTTGAATGTATGATAAGCAAACAAAAGTTGGAGACTGTCAGTCTAAACCTTTAAAATCGTACATATGATGGATAAATTATGCGGAAGATATGATTTTTAAAGTTGATCGTCTAAATGATAAGATCCACAATTGAGGGAATAAAGTTGGGCGTTTTATTTATGTTAATATTGATATGTTGTCTACATCTCTAATGAGAGATGAATTGTCGTGATCATCATTATGGGAGAAAAAACATTGATGTATTGTCATAGGTGACGATATATTGGATCGGGATAAAAAGTTGAATTGATTTTATTAATAATTTCGTTTGTTTAAATCAGTTTATTTTTGACAATCATATGTGTTATATATTAATCTTGAAATGAACAATGGTCTCATATTCTTGACTTGTATCTTTTGATATACCAAATGGTGACATCTCGATTTGATGATGATATGCATACAAGTATGTTGTAGACATCTTGATTGTCGTAGACCGGTAGTTCATAGATATAGAATCTATAGCTCTTGTGTAAAGTTAATGATATTCTCTTATAGACATTATCCTATAATTAGAAGGCTGAAGCACTCAACCATTCAGATATATAGGTGTAACCGAATGGTATACTACTTATGAATGATAAGTATTTCAATGTTGAGATAATGGAACATAAGATAAAAATAATTAAGAAGATAAAACAAAATTCATCTTTAAGCCGATTATGAATATCCTATGGGGATGTTGCACATTATGATATGTCATGGATGAAGAGCTTATTGGAGCTTTGTAATTTTATATAGTTGAAGAGTATAGTTTTAAGCTTTTAGTGGAGTAAAGTTCGAGTTGATAATTATAAAATATATGTATCTAGGATATATTATTTTATAATTATAGGAGCTTGATCTATATATGTCAATTAGGTCTCCTTTGTTAGCTCATAATAAATCATGTAACAGCATGTTTTTCCTATATATTGGTAACTTATGTTAATTATTAGATTGGCTGAAATTTGATGAGAGTGAATATAATAATTCATATTAGTTGATTGGTTGAATTAATTTCGTGAAATAATTCAAGATAAACATGTTGAATTATTTAGATAATATTTTATTTGATATGAGATTATCTGTCTATAACTGTTTTTATCAAACAAAATCTCTATTGGGTTATTTGAATTAAAACTGAGGCTTTATCTAGGATTCCTATGTGAAAATAAGATATTCTAAGATCTCCAGACTATTGTTCGATCGGTAAGCTGGTGGCTTAGTTTGGCAGGTCAGTGCAAACAGTTTGGCAGGCTGGTGTGGTTAGTTCGATTGGTGGTGGTGCTGGTTTGGTAGACCGATCTCTCAGATCGACATGCCAAACATGCGATAATTAGATTACGTGTTTTTCATTAAAAGTTAATCTAAATTTGAATTATGAAGCCTAATCTGATAAGGACTAACCCCAGATTCTACCACTATAAAAAGGAAGCTATTTTTCATTGTTTCTCAGATCGTTTGAGAAGTAAAGTGTGAGTACTCTAGTAAGAGAAACTTTGAAACTCTTAGATAGCTATTGTTCAAATTTTGGAATCTTAGCTCTTGGTTTTCTCAAGTCGTTAGAAGGAGAGTCACCGAAGGAAAGACTGTACGACGTGTGACCATCCACACTCCGATCATAGATAGAGAATAGCAAAAAAAACCAATTGGTTAAAGCTCTTCTGAAACATTTTTCTTTTCTTTATTTTTCTGTAGTTTTAGTATGCAAATGAGGTGCATAAGATCTATTATTAATTTATGTATTTAGCATGTCAAACTTGTTATTTGTAAAAGACTTTGATTTAAAAATATTTTAAAATTTCACTATGTATCGTTTTTCAACATACGGACCTCATGATTTGCTTTGGCTAGCGATGATCGGTGAAAAATCTCCACCTTTGTCTCTGGCAGCCTTCATCGGCTTTGTTGACGGTGTGGGAGAAAGACAGCAATTGAGAGGTAGAGAGGGAGAACAAGAGAGAGAAAAGGAGAGAGAGACAAACCCACACGAGAAAAAAAGTGAGAGGGAAGTGATATCAGGTGAGAACCTTTAGGTATTACTAGTTGAAAAGTATGCACTTCGCGCGTGTTAATTTATGAACAAAAAAAGATTAAAAAAAAATTTGAGTAGGAAAAAATAAATATATGAAAATAGGAAAAGAATGAGCAAAAACAAATATGTGTGACCAAAAAAAAAAAAAAAAAGGATAGGAAAGAAAATGAAAGAGAAGAGAAAGAGAGGAAAAACTCTATAGGGAAAAAATTTAAGCAGAAAAATTTTGGAAAATATATATTTTTATAAGAGCTATTTTTTTTCAATTTATAAGAGTTATTTTGTTAATTATAAATTTATTTTATATCCCCATCAACGAAAAATTATTTTCCATCAGGATATATTCTTTTCCTTTGTGGGCTAGAATTTTGACATGCATGTAAGAAATAAAAATGCAAAAATTACAAGGAAGCTGGTAAAATATTAAGGCCTTTATCAAAGCAATAATAATAATGATATTTCAAGTTAGAAAAGGTTTCATTTGATCAAGGGGGTGAACTGCTAGGATTAGCACATATATCTCATGCGCGGAGTGAAGGCGTGTCACCAGATAAGTCTACAAAGGTCAGTCTGCGTAGGTCCCATGCCAGTCAACCACTTGGGCTCACATCAACCAATTGCGTGAGCATGTGCGTCTCACGCGCCTTGCACTGCCACGCCAATTCTTCCCGTCGGTGCTGCCACCTTTTTTGTTCCTTCTTTGGTAGGATCTCATGTTGCCAAAACCTCATGTGCATGTTTTTTCTTGCAAATCTCCTAATGACATCTGGAATAACAAAAAGAAAACAATCAATAAAATTCTAACACATGGCAATATAATTAACAAAAACATTTCAAAATGTTTCATCATCTTTAAGTGTAGAATATCAGAAAACGAAACTTATTGACCCTTTATATACATGTAAAAGATAAAAATTTGTTTTAAGTGTTTTGTTCTCAAATTTGGAAATATGCTATTACTTATTAATTTATAAAAGATCTAACATTTGCTTTAATAAGAAATTTAATATATGCTATTTTGTATAATTTCTTAAAAAAAAGTAGCGTGGACACATTTACCATCCCCCTACTTCCTTCTGAGTCTAAATCTATTGTTGCCATTTCCTGATTTTGATGGATGTCCCTCCATTATTTATTTACTATGTCATTTAAATTTATGAATTTGGTCACACAAATAAGAACAAAATAAATGCTATTGTAGTTGAACAAGGCATTACGAGTCAAAACGACAGTGTTTTAGAGGTTGTTTGCATGTTTTCGTTAGGTCTTCATCTTCCTTTCTCAGCACACATCACAAATGCAGTAACCTCATAAACGACGTGACGTCGAAAGGGGATAGAGTCTTATGCTCCATTTAGTAAGAAAGAAAGAAAATATGAGGGACAAGATTAGTAAGAAAGAAGAAAATATGAGGGACAAGAAAAATATGAAGGAAAGAAAACTATAGGTAAAGAAAAGATTTTGATTTTCCCTTTACTTGTTTATGTAAAGGTAGAAAGAAAATGATTTTATCTTCTCTTGTTTGGTATTACAAGAAAAACCAAAGAAATGAAAAAACTACTATTAATACAATTATCATTTTGTCCAAATATTATTTAACTATTTCCCTAATTTGGTGCTCAAATGTTTTGTTGAAATTTTGATGGAAAAGAAGGACAAATTGGTAACTTTATTTTCTTTGCATTGTTGTCAAACTTTTTCCTCACAAAATCCGTCCATATTTGGAGAGATGAATTTTGGTGGAACCCACATGCTATTTTTTTTACCCATTTTTTTTGTCCATTCTAATTTGTTTTCTACCAAACATCCCATCATATCAATTTCTATCCCAAAATCCTTCTAATGTTTTCTTTCTCTCCACTTTTCACTCATTCTAATCAGAGCATTAAAGTCGGTTTTTTTTTTTTTTTTTTGCTTTCTTAGAAATCCAAAACATCTTCTTCCCTTTCTTTCCTTTCATACGGATCTTTTGGCTATTCTATTCTTAAAAAAAAAAAAAAAAAAAAAAAAAAAAAAA